>CAUYLG010035148.1:0-69111 GCA_963573385.1 Cacajao melanocephalus
TGGGCTGTAGTGCACTATGCCGATCAGGTGTCCATACTAAGTTCGGCATCAGTATGGTGACCTCCCGGGAGCGGGGGACCACCAGGTTGCCTAAGGAGGGGTGAACTGGCCCAGGTTGGAAACGGAGCAGGTCAAAACTCCCGTGCTGATCAGTAGTGGGATTGTGCCTGTGAATAGCCACTGCACTCCAGCCTGGGCAACATAGCGAGACCCCGTCTCTAAAAAAAAAAAATGTTGCAAAGCCTTGCTTTCTAAGTCTCCTCGCCCAGGTCCCTCGCTTCTTCATTCAACAAACACTGCTGAACTGCTACTGGGTCCCAGGGACTGTTCCAGAAAGGGGTCCAGATCCAGATCCCAAGAGAAAGTTCTTGGATCCCACGCAAGAAAGAATCAGGGCAAGTCCAGTGAGCAAAGGGAAAGCAAGTTTAATAGGGAAATAAAGGAACAGGAGAAGGGCCGCCCCGGAGGCAGAGCAGCGGCTGGCCGCCCCCAAGTCCACTGACTGTTGCTTCTTGATCCTGTGCCCAACGCGGTGTGGCTCATTCCTGAGTTTTCCGGGAAAGGGGCAGGCGGTTTTGGCGGGTTAGGGCCGGCTTGTTCGCAGCATCCTGTTTTATTAGCGGGGTCTTTGTGGCCTGTGTCTTGTGTTGATCTCATCTTGTGACTAAGAATGCCTCACCTCCTGGGAATGCAACCCAGCAGGTCTCAGCCTCATTTTACAGAGCCCCTGTTCAAGATGGAGTCGCTCTGGTTCGAAGGCCTCTGCAGAATTACTCCAGGTTCTTTAGATTTCACGGTAAAGGGGCTGCAGCTTTGGCCCTCCGTGCCCCACTGTGTGCGGGTCCTACAAGCATCGCAGAGGCAGCCGTGGCTGCCCCTGCTGCAGTGGGACCCAGGAGAGACGGGAGTCTTGGGAGGAGCCTGCTGGGCCTCTGTACCTCTGGGAAGGTGGCGTGAGGCAGTTTCTGTGGCCTCCGTGGCCCTGATGAGTATGAGACTTTCCACCGGCCTCCAGAGCTCCTCATTTCTTTCCTGGTCCCCAGGCCAGGCTGAGGCCACCTGACACTGTTTACCCAGCCACTTAGGAAAGCCCTGCCTTCTGCCTTCGGACCAGCACCTGCCCGGTATGCTTGGGAGCCTCACAGAGCTTTCCTTCTAGAAAAGGAAGGCAGCGTTGCTTCAGGTCCATCGGTGGTCAGCTCTGGGAAGGTGACGGATGAGTAACCCGATGAGGTTTTCGGGGCAGGGTCCATGTGGCTGGGGTGGTGGGATGGGCCCCTTGGTCCCTTGCCTGGAGACCCTTTGGGTCCTTGGAGAGGTGGCCTTCTAGGGAGTAGGGGAGGCCAGGCCAAGGCCCTCAGGAGACCCTGTCCTTGAGGACCTGGGAGGCTGAAGGGGGCTGGGGTGGGAATGGGCAGGCCTTCCCATGTCCTGTGCAGTTGCTGGAGAGACAGGCTGCTGCAGCCACCCCACCAGGCATGCTTCCTTCTCCTGCCTGGCCCCAGGTACTTGGAGATGGGAAGATGCCCTCAGGACCAGCCCCATCCACCCTGCCCCAGGCCCCCAGAATCCCGTTGACCCAGGCCTTGCTCTGGCAGAGCGGCTTTTCTAGATGTAGACACACTCTAAATGCGATTCTGCCCACACTCCCTCCTGGCCGCCCCGCCCCCGCCCAGACGTTTGTCCCTTCCCTGGCTCCAGACTTGCCCCAGTCAGCCCCCAAGGGGTTTTTGTCCCTACCACGCCAGCACCACCCTCTTCCCCAGGACACTTGCCTGGCGTCCTTGGTGAATCTTTTGTCCTGTGTAGGATTTGCAGAAACAGAGGCTAGAACCTTACCCCGTCCTCCTCCCCAGCCTGGAATCGGGAGGAGGGGCTGGCACCCACCACTGGGCAGGCTTAGCCAGCAGGGACAGGAGTGAGGGTGAGGGAGGCAGCCCAAGGGTGGGCCCCCTGGAGAGGTCTGTGGGGGTGCCTTCCAGGGGCACGTCGTGGCACATCCAAAGTTGTGCTTCCTGGGGGTGGTGGGATCTGAGCAACTTCCGCCCATAGACGTGTTCCTGCTTGTCCTCCCCAACCGCCCTGGCCTTTGTTCCCCAGGAGGGCGGCCGAGCTGGGGCCCTGGCAGCCAGCAAGGGAGGAAGCATGCTTGGCAGGGGCTGGTCCGAAGGCAGAAGGCAGGGCCTTCCTAAGTGGCTGGGTAAACAGCATCAGGTGGCCTCAGCCTGTCCTGGGGACCAGCTGTGTTCTCCCACCCCCTACAAGGCTGAAGCTGCCAACTTTCAGCTTTTCAGCAGCAGATACTCCACCCCAAAGCCTGCAGAAGGGATTTTGTGAAGAGGGTCACCAGGTTGAGCCTGGGCCAGAACCTGCTTAGAGGACCCTCGGCCAGAGCAGGGAGCTCCTGGGCCAGCCCCCTTAGGTAAGGGAGCCAAGCCCCTCTGAAGGCTAAGTGGTGATTGGAATGGGTGGCTCCAGGTTGGCCTGGGACACTGGGCTGGGGCAGGTCAGAGGCCTCCAGGCTGAATGCAGATCCCTGCTCTCTCAGATGGACTGCCAGAGGCCCGAGCTTAGAGAGGAGGAGGAGGAGGAGGAGGAGGAGGAGGAGGAGGAGGAGGAGCAGGAATGGCGGTGGATGGAGCTGGACTCCGAAGAGGCCCTGGGAACCAGGACACAGGGGTCTAGTGTCTTCCAGGGCTGGGGGCACCTTCTCCAGGCCGTGTGGCAGGGCCCTGCAGGCCTGGTGATGCAGCTGCTGCGGCAAGGGGCCAGTGTGGAGGAGAGGTGCGCCTGCGCTGGGGGGCAGGGGGGTCCCTTCTCTGAATGGGGTAGGACGGGGATCCTAGCGCTGGGTAGGTGGAGGAGTCCCTTTTCTAGATGTGGTAGGAGAGGGTTCCAGCGCTGGGTAGGTGGCAGGGGTCCCTTCTCTGGATGGGGTAGGAGGGGGTTCTAGCACCGGGTGAGTGGCATGGGTCCCTTCTCTGGGTGGAGCAGGACCGTGTTCCCAGCGCTGGATGGGGCAGGACGGGTGGGGCAGGACGGGGGTCTGGTCAGTGGTCCACCCCGCGCCGACGCCCTTGCCCCCTCAGGGACCACGCAGGCCGGACCCCCCTCCACCTGGCCGTGCTGCGGGGCCACGCGCCCCTGGTGCGGCTCCTGCTGCGGCGCGGGGCCCCAGTGGGCGCTGTGGACCGTGCGGGGCGCACGGCGCTGCACGAGGCCGCCTGGCACGGGCACTCGCAGGTGGCGGAGCTGCTGCTGCGGCGCGGGGCCTCGGCGGCGGCGCGCTCCAGAACGGGCCTCACGCCGCTGCACTGGGCCGCCGCCCTGGGCTGCACGCTGCTGGCCACGCGCCTGCTGGAGGCTCCGGGGCCCGCGGCGGCAGAGGCGGAGGACGCGCGCGGCTGGACGGCGGCGCACTGGGCGGCCGCGGGCGGGCGGCTGGCGGTCCTGGAGCTGCTGGCGGCCGGCGGCGCGGGCCTGGACGGCGCCCTGCTCGTGGCGGCCTCGGCGGGGCGAGGGGCGGCGCTGCGCTTCCTCCTGGCACGCGGGGCGCGGGTGGACGCCCGGGACAGCGCAGGGGCCACGGCACTGGGTCTGGCGGCCTCCCTGGGCCGCCGGCAGGTACGTCCCGCCCTCCCGCGGCAGTGATGGGAGGGGCCGCAGCAGGCCGGGCTGGGAACAGTGTCCCGGCTCGAAGGCCCTGGGCGCCCGGCTGTGCCCCTCGGGTGCGGCCCCATCCCGAGGAGACCAGGGCAGGACCCCAAGCCCGGCCCCCCCGTCTTTATGCTGGTGGCAGCAACAGACTCTCCGCCAGCTCCCAGCCTGTGTCTGAGCCCCCCGCCCCCAGGCAGCGGGCAGGGTGGTGGTTGCAGAGACTTGAATTTGCTCTAAGGACCCTTAGGGGGAAAAGTGGCCTTCCCAGCAGAGCCGATGCAGGCCGGCCCTGGGTTCCGTGTCACTTACCACGAGGATGTGGTGCCAGGAGCGTCAGGCCACTGGGGGACAGAAGAGGCCCAGTGGCTCTGCCCCTCACCTGCCAGGCTGATGCCGGCCCTTGCCCTCCTCTCCTGTTCCAGGACATTGAGGTGCTGCTGGGTCATGGGGCAGACCCAGGCATCAGGGACTGGCATGGCCGCTCCGCACTGCACAGGGCTGCCTCCCGGGGACACCTACCTGCCGTCCAGCTGCTGGTTACCCAGGGGGCTGAGGTGGATGCAAGGGACACCCTGGGCCTCACACCCCTGCACCACGCCTCTCGGGAAGGCCACATGGAGGTTGCCACCTGCCTCCTGGACAGGGGTGCCCAGGTGAATGCTGCCGGCTGGCTCCGAAAGACCCCGCTGCACGTGGCTGCAGAGCGAGGGCATGGCCCCACTGTGGTGCTTCTGCTGAGCAGAGGGGCCAGCCCCACCCTGCAGACGCAGTGGGCCGAGGTGGCCCAGATGCCTGAGGGGGGCCTGCCCCAGGTGCTGCCTGAACTTCGAGGGGGGCAGAAGGGGTGTGAGGGTGTAGAGCCCATGGGCTGAGCTGGACAGCAGGCCTTGGGCCCCACGGCCCCAGCCATTTCCAGGCTCTCTGGCTGAGGCTGCCTGCCTGGAGGAGACATTGGGGAGAGGCTCCCGGAGGAAGGGGTGGGAGAAAGGGGGGGACGTGGCCTGAGCTGCAGTCACAGGCCTTGGCTGGACCTGAGATGGCCCCTAGCTCCCAGGAGGACCACTGACCCTGCAGCGCTGGCCTTCTGCACACTCCAGCAAAGAATGAGTGGTGGCAGCAGATGTGACCAAAATCTGATGGCCTTCCCTCTGTCTGCGGACCGTGGCGGCTCTCTGAATGCTGAGGTGTTCCAACTGTGTTTTCTTAGATTTTGTATATGTTGCCTTGGCAACCATGAATTACACAGCCAAACTCGTGGCCACGGCTGTTCCCCTCCCCGCTTCTATCCAGAGCCCATCCTCTGACCCATGTCCTCATCTAACTCCTCAATAGCAAGCCAACACTCCCCCTGCCCCGAGCCGCCCAGGGCCAGGGCCAGGTGACGAGGGCAGCCCCCAAGCACAAAGGCCAGATGGCAGTTTTCAAGCTGGCTCATTCTGAGCTGCTCACCCTGCCCTTCCTCCCCTTCCCACAGAATCCCGAGTCAAGACTCTGGTCTTAGCTTTCCCCTCTCTTTCTCTCTGCCTCCTGACTGAACACAGGGCCTTCTCATGTGGCCGTGCGTAGTGTGGGTGTCTCCGCTGCTTAGGAAATGCAAGTAATAAAAATCTACATCAGCTTCTCCAAGTCTCCATTCAGTCATGTCCATGAACTACAAATTCTGCAGGTAGGCCAGTTGCACCTGTAATCCCAGCACTTTGGGAGGCCGAGGTGGGAAGATCACTTGAGCTCAGGAGTTTTGAGACCAGCCTGGGCAACATGGTAAAACCACTCCTCTATCAAAAATACGAAAATTGGCCAGGCACGCACGTGTGGTCCAGCTACTCAGGAGGCTGAGGTGGGAAGATCACTCAAGCCCAGGAGGCAGAGGTTGCAGTGACCCAAGATCTCACCACTGCACTCCAGCCTGGGTGAGAGTGAGACTCTATCTAAAAAAAAAAAAAAAGGTATAGTTTTTCCTCTTCTTCTCCTCCTCCATCTCCTCCTCCTCCTCCTCCTTCTTTCTTCTTCTTTTTTGAGATGGAGTCTTGCTCTGTCGCCCAGGACTCCAGCCTGGGTGAGAGTGAGACCCTATCTAAAAGGAAAAAAAAAAAAACAACAAAGTATAGCTTTTCCTCTCCTCCACCTCCTCCATCTCCATCTCCTCCTCCTCCTCCTCCTTCTTTCTTCTTTCTTTTTTTTTTTAATTTTTTTTTTTTTTGAGACAGAGTCTTGCTCTGTCTCCAGGTTGGAATGCAGTGGTGCGATCCTGGCTCACTGCAACTTCCGTTTTCCAGTTTCAAACAATTCTCCTGCCTCAGCCTCCCGAGTAGCTGGGACTACAGACACGCATCACCACGCCCGGCTAATTTTTTGTGTTTTCAGTGGAGACAGGGTTTCACCATGTTGGCCAGGATGGTCTCGATCTCTTGACCTTGTGATCCACCCGCCTCGGCCTCCCAAAGTGCTGGGTTTACAGGCATGAGCCACCACGCCCAGCCTTTCTTCTCCTTTTTTGAGATGGAGTCTTGCTCTGTCGCCCAGGCTGGAGCAGTGGCGTGATCTCCGCTCGCTGCCACTTCTGCCTCCCTGGTTTCAGTGATTCTCCTGCCTCAGCCTCCGGAGTAGCTGGGATTACAGGCGCTTGCTATCACGCCCAGCTGATTTTTTGTATTTTTAGTAAAGATGAGGTATCACTGTGTTAGCCAGGATGGTCTTGATCTCCTGACCTTGTGATCTGCCCGCCTTGGTCTCCCAAAGTGCTGTGCTGGGGTGCTGGCATTACATGCATGAACCACCGAACTTGGCTTTTTTTTTTTAGAACCCACAGTCTTTATTGTGTCTGAACACTCAGCCGTCCTGAGAAACAGGGACTCCCGGGACAGAGGCAGAACGAGGTCCAGGAGCAGCCTGGTGCATGGGCATTGGAAAGGAGGCAGCCTCCCCAGCCTGCCCACCCCCCAGCAACATCACAGGCCAGGCCCTCAGCAACCATGGCCACAGGCTGCCAGGTGGGGAGCGGGAAGTGCCCAGACACCAAGCGGGCCCCAGCTGGCAGCTCTGCCCGCAGCTTGTCTTCCAGAAGCGGGAGCTCGCTAGGGGCCAGGAACATTCGACAGTCCCTGAGGCTCACCTTCCAGAGATCCTCGCGGCCACAGCAGACGCTGCCGGCACAGTTGGCCCTCCAGGCGTGCAGCCGCGCCAGCACCGCCAGCCACGGGTTCAGCCTGTGGCCCACCCGTGGGCCGCCGGCAGGATCTGCGGTCGCCAGAGCCCAGATCCACCATTCTTCCAGGGCGGCCCTGGCAGCAGGGATAACACGTGCTCCACCTGCCGCTCGTGAAAACGACGGAGGGCACGCAGCCGCAACGGCACGCGCGGGACGAGCTGGAGCAGCAGCGCCCACACCGCGTAGGCCGCCTCGCGCAGCTCGGCCGGGTTGTCCTGCTCCGTGGCGGCGGGACGCGCGGCTCAGGGTCGGCTGCCCAAGGTCCTTCCTGGCTCAGGTCCGCGGCCCTCGCGGCCTGGCCTGAAGCTGGCGGTGCGGCCTCCCCTTCCCGCTGGGCGCCGCAGCTTTTTTTTTTAAAAAAAAACAAAACTAGCCAAAGCTGTTTAAGAGGCAGAACTAGGCGCAGTGGCTCATGCCTGTAACCCCAGCACTTCGGGAGGTGGAGGCGGGCAGATCACAAGGTCAGGAGTTGGAGACCAGCCTGGCCAATACGGTGAAACCCCGTCTCTAATAAAAATACACATTAGCTGGGCGTGGTGGCGGGCGCCTGTAACCTCAGCTATTCCAGAGGTTCAGTTTTCTGACCCAGCACTTCGGGGGGAGGCAGAAGAAGCGCTTGAACCCGGGAGGCGGAAGTTGCAGTGAGCCGAGATCAAGATCGCACCACTGCACTCCAGCCTGAGCAAGAAGAGCGAAACTCCGTCTCTAAAAAAAAAAAAAAAAAAAAAAAAATTAGCCGGTCGTGGTGGTGAACACCTGTAATCCCAGCTACTTAGGAGGCTGGGACAGGAGAATCGCTTGAAACCAGGAGGCGGAGGTTGCAGTGAGGCGAGATCTCCCCACTGCACTCCAGCCTGGGCAACAGACTCCATCACACACACACACAAAAAAGTAGACACAACGAATGCAGTGTGTCATCCTGGACTGAATCCTTAATGGCGGGGTGGGGGGGGAAGCTATTAACAGCCAGGTGTGGTGGCTCATACCTGCAATTCCACCACTTTGGGAGGCCAAGGAGGACAGATCACAAGGTCAGGAGTCTGAGACCAGCCTGACCAACATGATGAAACCCTGTCTCTACTAAAAAGACAAAAATTAGCCGGGCGTGCTGGCACATGCCTGTAATCCCAGCTACTTGGGAGGCTGAGGCAGGAGAATCGCTTGAACCCGGGAGGCGGAGGTTGCAGTGAACCGAGATCGCGCCACTGCACTCTGGCTTGGGTGACAGAGCGAGACTCTGTCTCAAAATACTAAAAAAAGCTATAAAGGACATTTGACTTAAATCTGGACTCTGGGCTAGGCCCTGACTTTGATCATTGTACTGTGTGGTTCCTAAAAGAATGTCCTTGTTTTTAGGAAATAAACAGCAAAGTTTTAGGTATCTCCAACTTCTCAAATGGAAAAAAAAACCACCCAGTATGTTTATATTTATTGAAGGAATGATTCAAAGATGGAGCAAAATGTAGACAGTAGGCGAATTTGGTTCGAGAGTATTAAACAAACGGAGCAATGAAGATATTGGCTCCTTTTGGGAACAGCACTAGGGAGTTTTCCTTCTATTAGTCTTGCAACTTTTCTATAATTTAAAAATCATACCCAAGTATAATTAAAAGCTACAAAGAAATTGCACATCTCCCACCATTTTTATTTATTGTAGTAAATAATATAGAAATATAAAATTACACATAAAATTTACTTTTTTTTTTGACAGACTCGGGCTCTGTTACCCAGGCTGTTGTGCAGTGATGCAATCTGAGCTCACTGCAGCCTCCACCTCCAGGGCTCAGGCGATCCTCCCGCCTCAGCCTCCCGAGTGGCCAAGCTAATTTCTTTTTAATTTTTTGTAGACAGGAGGTCTATGTTGCCCAGGCTGGTCTTGAACTCCTGGGCTCAAGTGATCCTCCCATCTCGGCCTCCCAAGCTGCTGGGATTACAGGCATTGGCAGCACAGCGGCCACATTTACCATTTCGAAGCTTAGAATTCCCAGGGCGGAAGCCGTGGCTCAGGCCCGTGATCCCAGCACTGAGGCCTGGGGTCAGAGAGCAGCCCGGGCAACGCCGGGAGACCCCCCACCCCGTACAAAAAACACAATGAATTAGCCGGTGGCGGCGCGAGCCTGAGGTCCCAGCTAGTAGGGAGACGGCGGCGGCGGCGGCGAACGAGGTCGGGCCGCGGCACCCTAGCCGGAGCGACCCGGCGAGACCCCGTCTCAAAACGAATAAATAAACAGGTGCAGGGTTGGGAGGCAGCGGGCAACATCCCCGTGGCCCAGAGGGCGGCCTGGCCTCCCCGCCCGCGCCGCGCTCGAGCTCCCGAGCTCCGTGCCCTCGGCCCGGGTCCGCTGCCCACACGGCGCCCTCGGAGCGGCGGACAGGCCGTGCTCCGGCTGTTTATCCATCGTCCGCGGATGGCCGCGGGCGCTGCGGCCCGGTTCTCCTTTCAGTCCCGGCCGCAGCCGCACATCGGCTCCACCGCACGCGCCACCGCCAGGTCAGGAGCGCCACCCGGCATCCGCAGACTGGAGGGAGGCGACCTTCGCCCCGGAAGTCCTCGTCAGCGCTGACCCGGAAACACTCGTGGCCGCTGTTTCTGCGCGGGGCAAAACGGCGGCTGTGCGGCGCGTGCGTTGTTGAGGATTCGGGACGCGGGTCCGCGGGCACCATGGTTTTCCTGACCGCGCAGCTCTGGCTGCGGAATCGCGTCACCGACCGCTACTGGCGGATCCAGGAGGTGCTGAAGCACGCCAAGGTTAGTGCCGCCCGTCCGCCCTGCCTGGGCACTGGGCGCCCGGGGTGTCCCGCGGGCCGAGGGGCGCCCGGCGTGGGCCCCTCTGACAACCCTGGTTTCCCGTTTTCTGACCCAGCACTTCCGGGGGAGGAAAAATCGCTGCTACAGGTTGGCGGTCAGAGCCGTGACTCGAGCCTTTGTGAAATGCACCAAAGCCCGATTCCTGAAGAAGAGGATCATGAGGACCGTAAGCGTGGACCCGGGACGCCCGCCGGCCCGCGCGCTCGCGGCCCCTGCGTCTCTGGCCCGAGACCCAGCGGGTGTGCAGCCGCTCGGCCACCCTCGGCTCCTTCGTTTCTTCCTTTCATACCTCGCTTCGAAACCGACGAATTCTGTCCCCCCGCCCCCTCGCCACCCCCTGCTCCAGCCCCTCACCTGGGCCACTGCGGAGCCGCCTTCCCGCTCTCGCTGCGTCGCCAGCCACCGCCCTAGTCCCTGCTGCTCTCATCTCCCCTCGGCGTCCAACCTCCGGTGGCTTCCCTTCCTGCCGACAGCCCCTTGCTCACCCTCCAGGGCCGCTATCGGCTGCCGTGGTGCTCCTCGAAGAGACCACGTCGGCTGACAAGTTCCGCCCGCCCGGGACCCCCGCATTTCTGTGAGGCTGGCTCCTCCACTCTGTCCGCCTGCCACCGTCTCTTTCCGGCGCCTCACCACCCCCGCCTCAGCCTCATGAACCTAGCATCTAACATAGCGGGGTTTTTTCCCCCCTCTTCCCCCGAGACCGAGTCTCATTCTGTCGCCCAGGCTGGAGTGCAATGGCGCGATCTAGGCTCAGTGCAACCTCTGCCTCCCGGGTCCAAGCGATTATTCCATCCCAGCCTCCCGAGTAGCTGGGACTGCAGGTGTATGCCACCACACCCGGCTAATTTTTGTATTTTTAGTAGAGATGGGGTTTCGCCATGTTGGCCAGGCTGGTCTTGAACTCCTGACCTCAAATGATCTGCCAGACTAGGCCTCCCAAAGTGCTGGGATTACAGGCGTGAGCTACAGCATCCAACCGGGTTTTTGCTGTTTTTAATTTTGAAACACGGTCTTGATTTCACTCAGGCCAGATTGTGATGGTGCCATCATAGCTCACTGACTTTGCTATTTACTTTTAGAAAAATATCCTTTAGTTCAAGTAGGGCCTTTGCTGGGACGTAACATCCAGAAGTCATTCTTAAGCATCTCCATGTTTTCTTTATTATTATTATTTGTTGAGATGGAGTCACTCTGTCGACCAGGCTGGAGTGAGTGCAGTCGCACAATCTTTGCTCACTGCAACCTCTGCCCCCCGGGTTCAAGCACCCTGCTTCAGTCTTCTGAGTAGCTGGGATTACAGGTGCCTGCCACTGTGCCCTGCTAATTTTTATTTTTTATTTTTGTTTTTTATTTTCAGTAGAAACGGGGTTTCACCTTCTTGGCCAGGCTGGTCTTGAACTCCTGACTTCATCATCCACCCATCGGCCTCCCAAAGTGCTGGGATTACAGGCATGAGCAACCACGCCTCCCAACACCTCCATGTTTTCTTATTTCAGCTCTGGATTAATCGAATTACAGCTGCTACCCAGGAACACGGCCTGAAGTATCCAGCATTCACTGGCAATTTAATTAAGGTATGGGTGAGCACGTGGGCCCTGCTGAGATTCTGGACATCTGCAGAAATCTTCCTGCTGGGTGTGGTGATGCCTCCTGTAGCCCCAGCTACTGAGGAGGCTCAGGCCAGAGGATTCCTCAAGCCTGACTTCTGGGCTGTAGTTTGCTATGCTGATGGAGTGTCCTTGCTAAGTTTGGTATCAATGTGGTGACCTCTTGGGAGCAGGGGACCACCAGGTTGCCTAAGGAAGAGTGAACAGCTCAGGTTGGAAAGGGAGTAGGTCAAAATTTTCAGGTTGATGAGTGATGGGATTGTGCCTAAGAATAGTGCCCACAACAGACTGAGCAACATGGTGAGACTACCCGCTACAAAAAGTTTATAAAATTAGCTGAGTGTGGTGGCACAGACCTGTAGTCTCCACTACTGAGGAGGAGGATTGCTTTGAGCCCAGGATTTTGAAACTGCAGTGAGCTATGATGGCACTGCTGTACTCCAGCCTGGGTGAGAGGAAGACCCTGTCTCAAAAAGAATAAAGAAACCCAACGACAGGGCGCAGTGGCTCATTCCTGTGATCCCCGCACTTTGGGAGGCTGAGGTGGGCGAATCACCTGAGGTCAGGAGTTCGAGACCAGCCTGACCAACATGGCAAACCCTGTCTCTACTAAAAATAGAAAAATGTGGCAGGCGCCTGTAATCCCAGCTACTTGGGAGGCGGAGGCTGCAGTGAACCAAGATTGTGCCACTGCACTCCAGCCTGGGCAATAGAGTGAGACTCCGTCTAAAAAAAAAAAAAAAAAAAAAACACCGAGTGCATTGACTCACGCCTATAATCCTAGCACTTCTTTGGAAGGCCGAGGTGGGTGAAGCAGGAGGTCAGGGTATCGAGACCATCCTGGCTAACATGGTGAAACCCCATCTCTGGTAAAAATACAAAATATAGGCCAGGCGTGGTGGCTCACGCCTGTAATCCCAGCACTTTGGGAGGCCAAGGCGGGTGGATCACGAGGTCAAGCGATGGAGACCATCCTGACTAACATGGGGAAATCCTGTCTCTACTAAAAATACAAAAAAATTAGCTGGCCTGGTGGTGCACACTTGCAGTCCCAGCTACTTGGGAGGCTGAGGCGGAAGAATCACTTGAACTGGGAGGCAAAGGTTGTGCCACTGCACTCCAGCCTGGTGACAGAGCAAGACTTTGTCTGAAAAAAATAAAAATAATAAATCCAAAAAATTAGCCAGGCATGGTGGTGGGCACCTGTAATCCCAGCTACTTGGGAGGCGCAGGTGGGTGAATCTCTTGAACCCTCGAGGCGGAGGTCGCAGTGAGCAGAGATTGCGCCGCTGCATTCTAGCCTGGGCAACAAGAGCGAGACCCTGTCTCAAAACAACAAAAACAATAACAAACCCTCCCATCAGACCTGACCCAGCCTGGTCGTGTGGTCCAGGCAGCGCAGGCGAGAGGTGCTGCTGCGGCTGGAGCTGCGCTGTCTTGGTGTGGGGCTCCGGTAGGCCTGGGAGCTTATCACTGGTTGGCAGCAGAGTAGAATTGGAAACAGGGCTTGTGTTTCTGGGATGTGAGTCCTGATGTTTCCCCCATTAAGAAAATAGGGGTAGAAAAACTTGGCTTTAACTTCAAAGTTTAATTTGAAAGGTTTTTTTTTTTTTGAGATGGAGTCTCGCTCTGTAGCCCAGGCTGGAGTGCAGTGGTGAGATCTGGGCTCACTGCAGTCTCCGCTTCCTGGGTCCTGGTTCAAGCAATTCTCCTACCTCAGCCTCCCAAGTAACTGGGATTACAGGCATGAGCCACCATGCCCAGCTAATTTTTGTATTTTTTAGTAGAGACGGGGTTTCACCATGTGGGCCAGTCTGGTCTTGAACTCCTGACCTCATGATCCGCCCACCTTGGCCTCCCAAAGTGCTGGGATTACAGGCGTAAGCCACCATGCCCAGCAATTTAAAAGTTTTAACGAGTCTGGGTGCAGTGGCTCATGCCTGTAATTCCAGCACTTTGGGAGGCACCTAAGGTCAGGAGTTTGAGATCAGCCTGGCCAACGTGGTGAAACCCTGTCTCTACTAAAAATACAACACAAAATTACCCAGGCGTGGTGGCGCACACCTGTAATCCCAGCTACTCGGGAGGCTGAGGCAGGAGAATGGCTTGAATCCAGGAGGTGGAGGTTGCAGTGAGCCAAGATCGCCCTGCTACACTCCAGCTTGGGCGACAGTGTGAGACTCATCTAAAAAGAAAGTTTTAACAATGAATCATTTCTGATGACATAGCAGGTGAAGTGGAAACTTCTAGTAAGGAACGGGGAATGTTTTGGAGTGAAGGGATGGTTTATGCAAATGCTGCAAAATCTTGGTGATGACTGAATCTGGTCATTATGCTATTCCCTCTGGTTTTGTGTACATTAAATATTTCTTAAAAAGTTAAGTGGTTGGCCAGGCATGGTGGCTCACACCTGTAATCCCAGCACTTTGTGAGGCTGAGGCAGGTGGATCACCTGAGATTGGGAGTTTTTTTTTTTTTTTTTTTTGTAGAGACAGGGTTTCACCATGTTGGCCAGGCTGGTCTTGAACTCCTGACCTCAGGTGATCCACCTGCCTCGGCCTCCCAAAGTGCTAGGATTACAGGCATGAGCCACCACGCCTGGCGAGATTGGGAGTTTGAGACCAGCCTGGCCAATGTGGTGAAACTCTGTCTCTACTAAAAGATGAAAAAATTAGCCAGGTATCGTGGCGGGCATCTGTAGTCCCAGCCACTCAAGAGGCTGAGGCAGGAGAATTCCTTGAACCCAGGAGGTGGAGGTTGCAGTGAGCCGAGACTGGGCCACTGCAGTCCAGCCTGGGCGACAAAGCAAGACTGTCTGAAAAAAAAAAGAAAAAGTTAAGGGGGTAGACATTTTGCAGAAGGCTGTCTTTGGTGCTTTACAAAGATCCTCAGGGTATGCTTAGGGTTCATATTCCCATTTTACTCAGGGAATTGTAGCTCAGAAAGGAGATAGACTTTGAACAAGTCACACAGGTCACAGGGAGTGCAGCTGGTCCACTTTGTCCTTGGTAGAGGAAGTTTTTTTTTTTTTTTTTGAGACAGTTTCACTCTTGTTGCCCACGCTGGAGTGCAGTGGCACGATCTCAGCTCATCGTACCTCCGCCTCCCGGGTTCAAGCGATTCTCCTGCCTTAGCCTCCAGAGTAGCTGGGATTATAGGCGTGGGCCATCGTGCCCAGCTAATTTTGTATTTTTTAGTAGAGATGGGGTTTCTCTATGTTGTTCAGGCTGTTCTCGAAGTCCTGACTTCAGGTGATCCACGTGTCTCAGCCTCCCAAAGTGCTGGGATTACAGGCATGAGCCACCTCGTCAGGCCTTGGTAGCCAAATTGAATGCTCAGAGACTGCCTCCCTTCTTTTCTGCTCCTTTGACTCTGCATTGTTCATTAGCTTTCTGAAATCATGTGCAGTTCTTAGCTCTCTTGCGGAACTTCCAAGTTGACTTAAAGGGTTACTCAGGGTGATGGCCACTGACCCTGAACGAGGTCTCTGGTTCTATGGGCTGACACCGGGACTGGACTGCAGCCTTCCCCCAGATCACACCGATGCCACAGGTGCCTCCCTCACCCTTGCCCACATTTATCCTTCAGCATCCTGCCTGGAAGTCCTCTGCTGTGCCCCCACCCCCCAGGGAATGTTCATCTGCATTCTTCCTGAGCCAGGGCAGAGCAGAGTCTCCCTGAAGTGCGAGTGTGATGCTGACTGCAGGCTGTGATTCTTTTCCCAGTGCCAGGTGGAGCTCAACAGGAAAGTCCTGGCGGATCTGGCCATCTATGAACCAAAGACTTTTAAATCTTTGGTTGCCTTGGCCACCAGGAGGCGACATGAAGGCTTTGCTGCTGCTTTGGGGGATGGGAAGGAGCCCGAAGGCATTTTTTCACGAGTGGTGCAGTACCACTGAGGATTGCTGTATTCATCAGGAAAAGACAGTCATTTGCAGTTTCTTTGATTTGTACTTGTGTTTATCTGCATTCCAGTAACAGGCATGAGGGGCCCCTCCTCTCTGGGACAGAGCCTCACAGGTGACTTCTGTGTTTTGTGTGAGTGAAACTCAAACACCGTTAAGTTTTTAGAGCCGTTTTCTGGTATCAAGCGGACACTCCATGAAGCTCATCTTGTTTCCAAGGCTGCCGCAGGCACCTGGTTGTGGGATGCAGCTGAGTAGGCTGTTGCCTTCTGCACACTGAGAGGTCTACTCCAGGCTCCCCTCAAGGGCTGCATGTGCAGCGCCCGCTTGCCAGTTCCCTGAGCCCTCACCTACTCCATCCCACCCAGGACTGACCTCAGGCCTCGCCCTTCCCTGCCCCCTGGGCTCATGTCCAGCAGAGCCCTGTGGCTCAGCTCTGCCACCAGTCAAACACCAGCCTCAGCTTCCCTACGTGCCCCACGTTCAGCAGCCCAGCAGGGATTGGGGGGAAATGCCCCCAACATCAGGTGGGTGGTGGCCTGGTCCCTGCAAGCTGGACTGACTTTTCAGCTATCTCCAGGAAGCAAAGCCGAGCAGACACTTGTCCATTAAGCCCAAGGCTGATGTACGTCTACCCTGCTCTTTCTGCCCCAGGAAGGCTCTTGAGACCTGGGTTACCTGCTGCTGTCTGCCTGCTGATGCCCCCTGCATTTACACAGCAGTGCACACACCCCTGCCCCAACCTGCTTGTCTTGCTGATCCTGCCGTAGGAGCACCTAAAGTGAGTGCCCATCTCCCCACCAAAGGCAGCCAGCTTGCATCCTGTGGGGACGTGCCTTTCGCCCTTGGCCAGCAGTTGCTGGGGAGTCTTTCTGGGCCTTTTTCTTAGACTCACCACCTACTTCCAGCCTGCATAGAGCAAGCAACGTCCTGGCCACTTGCTAGAGATGGCTTCAGGCCGACCACTCCATTCTCAATGCAGGCTGTCATCCTTTCTGGCTTCCATCACTGCATGGCCTTCTAAGAGGTCCCCCTCCTGGCCCCTGTCACTGTGCTTGATGACGGCCACCACGCCTGAAGCCTTTGGAGGCTGGGGACCAAGTCTCATTCAGCGTCCTTTCCCCTGCATGAGTGCAGCGTCTGGCCATGTGCACGGGGCGTTAAATGCCTGTCAGCCCTTGGAAAATGGCTCCCGGACAACAGGTGGAGGGTGGAGCCTTGGGCTGCCCCGTTCTGTACATGCTGCTACACTGTGGCGAAGCTGCCTGCTCTGTATCCCGTCTCAATAAAGGAATACAAGGATGTGGCAGACCACTGCGGGCTGCTCCCAGCATGCACTCGCTTTGTGCCAGCAGGCGCTCTGGTGCCATGGTCCTGTTCCCAGGCAGCTCCAGGGCCTGGGCCTGATTGGCTGGAGGCACCACCACCTCCCACTCCTCTGGCAGTCACAGCTGAGTGAATGGGCATGCAGCACCAATGAGAAACCAGCTGTGTGGTGGGGTTTCCTGCAGTGTGCAGCTATAACTCACACAAGACTGCCAGCTTGGGGAAAGAGGACATGGGTGAAGCTGCAACCATATCGTGTTGCCCATGGCAGGCGGTGAGGAGATTGGGTCTTGGAACTGTTTGAGCTGCAGTATCAAGTCATGGCAGAGCTAGTGGACAGCTGGACCTGGGGGTGGGGTGAGAGGCAATGGTGGCCTCTGGATTTGAGCCCGTTTAAACTGGGCAGTCACTCAATTCTAAATCTAATGAAAAACGAAAAAAACTGGGCAGTCACTGGCAGCTCGGTGTGAACTCGCACTCAGGCCTCTGCTGACCTCCATTGTCATTCTGCCCCACGCTTTCCTGCCCAGTGCAGGCTTCCCCACCATCTTCATCCAGGGTCCTGTACTAGTCCTGGCGAAGGTTCGCGGTAACTGCAGCAACAGATACCTCCGGCATCTGCTCCTCCCGTACAGCTGTGATCGATCGCTGGACCGCCGCAGGTGGTGAAAAACCGTGAACCCATGACGGGCAGGGCGTGAGATCTCCTGGGGGAGGATCAGCGATGTCACGAACTCCTTCACTGCCTCCCAGCCGTTTGTGGGGTTCTGTCGAAGCTCCTTCAGACGGAGCGCACCGGGCGTCGCTTCCCCGACTCCTTCCGTGGGCCTGAACCTTGAAGTACTTGGGCCTCGCCACGCCGGAAAGGCTCTGTAGGGACGTCGAGGCCACGTTTCCAGTCATCCTCCACCCATCTCTCCCCAGGGCTGAGTTTCGAAGGCAAGACTTTGCGGGAGTCTGGCGTTAATAGGCATCCCCAAAGCCTGGAGTCTGTGAGGACTGGAGACACCATGCCGACGATGGCCGGGGGACACCGGGCACGCGCGTCTCATTCAGGGCGAGGCCGAGTGGAGCCTCTGACCATGCCCCGAGCCCAGGGGACAGTAGTGCGGGTCGTCCCACCCTAGACCACACTGACATGGCCCTCCTTAACCCGTTGGACTTCCGAGACGCGAGCTTCCGCGATCCGGGGTCTCCGTAAGAAAGTGGGCGGCTTCGAAGAAGCCCCGCCCCGCTCGGGGCGCTCGGGCAGGCGCTCTCAGCCAGGCACCTGCACCTCCGCTCGGGGCAGACGTGCTTCCGGGTCGGCCGGCACCGCGCAGCACCCTGGGTAACGAGCCCGCCCTCAGACCCAAGCCAGATTCCGGCGACTGCGTTAGGCGCGTTACTGACGGACAGGTGGAGTAGCCAATCGCCGCTAGGCAACGTCACGCTGCCCGCAGGCCGAACCAATGGTATGAGACGGGGCGGGGCAGTGGCAGCAGTAGAGCGTCGCGAGGAGCCGCCCTGCGGGAAGAAGTCGTAGGGGAGTCGGCAGCACAAAATGGCGGCGGCGTCGGCGGCGGCGTCGGCGGCTGGGGCTGCGGGGTCGGCAGCTCCTGCGGCAGCGGCCGGCGTCCCGGGCTCTGGAGGCGCAGTCCCCGGGTCGCAAGGTGTGCTAATTGGGGACCGGCTATACTCCGGGGTGCTCATCACCTTGGAAAACTGCCTCCTACCTGACGACAAGCTGCGCTTCACGCCGTCCATGTCGAGCGGCCTCGACACCGACACGGAGACCGACCTCCGCGTGGTAGGCTGCGAGCTCATCCAGGCGGCCGGCATCCTGCTCCGTCTGCCTCAGGTGAGGGCGCGGCCGCGAGCCTCGGGCCCAGGTAACCGTCCGGGCAGCAGCTGCCCTTTGTTGTCAAGAGTTGGTCCTACGCCGCCCCCATCCAGGCTCGGACCCCGACCCCCGCCTAGGCCCCGAACCCGACCCCCGGCCCCGTCCCCACCCCCCGGCCCGACCCCAGCCCTGGCGTCAGTCCCAAGGCCGCCCCTGCCCTTGACCCGGGGCCCGCCCTCGTGCGCTGGACCCCGAGACGGCGGGACGCAAAGAACATTTGTGGGCCTGGGAAACTGAAACGTGTTTGCTTCTGAGTGGGGAATCCCACGTTACTCGATGACTTTTGGCCGCGAAGGCTTTGGATGGTGTGTTTGAAAATACAGGAACTTTCCTCTACTCTAGGTGGCCATGGCTACCGGGCAGGTGTTGTTCCAGCGGTTCTTCTACACCAAGTCCTTCGTGAAGCATTCCATGGAGGTAAGGGCCCCTCCTGCGCTTCATTCCCAGCGGAATATGTTGAGGGGAAATGGTGTTCGTTTGCCCGCTTACTCAGGGGAGAGAGTGCCTGCTCCCTAGTCTGAGCTCTGTGCCAGAGAGTTCTGTTTCTCGGCTTCTTTTCCTCTGGGTGCTTTTTGGTCTGAATAGCCCTCAAGCCTTTGGCCCGTCAGGATGCGGTGGCTGGGGACAAACATGGGTGTATTGCGATGCTTCCGCTTCAGCATGTGTCAATGGCCTGTGTTCACCTGGCTTCCAAGATAGAAGAGGCTCCGAGACGCATACGGGACGTCATCAATGTGTTTCACCGCCTTCGACAGCTGAGAGAGAAAAAGTGAGTCTATCAGCGCCGTCTAGTCGATCGTTGTCTGCGTTTTTTCCTGGTTAAATTACACTAACATTTCTGTAACAAAGTACAGGCCTGAGGTTTTAAACCTGTGGGATGTTCCTGAGCGCATTTTCAAGTTCCTCGAACAGGGCCTGCTCAGAGGCGTCAGCAGGTGCTGTTGAGCGTGAGGGCAGGGTCTCTAGTGAGGACGGGGTACTGTGGCCTGTGGTCCTGGTGCTGGCTTCCTGCTTTACCCCACGTCAGCGCACGGCCTGTTGCTGCTTGTTTCCCATAAGTTTCTGAAGCAGGAATTCTTAATCTCAGCACTGTCGGCATTCAGGGTGGATAATCCTTCCACCCCCCCCCGCCCCCCCCCCCGAGACAGGGTGTCCTGTTGGTCCTGTTGCCCAGGGTGGAATGCAGTGGCATGATCATGGCTCATGGCAACCTCAACCTCCTAGGCTCAAGAGTTTCTCCTGCCTTAGCCTCCTGAGTAGCTGGGACTACAAGAGCACACCACCATGCCTGCTAATTTTTTTGTTTTTTATTTGATAGAGATGGGGTCTTGCTATGTTGTCCAGGCTGGTCTCAAATTCCTCAAATTCCTGGGCTTCAAGGATCTGCTGGCCTTAGCCTCCCAAGGCACTGGGATTACAGGCTGGGTAATCTTTAGTTGTGGTGGGTTGTTCTGTCTGTTGCAGGATTCAGCAGCATCCCTGGCCTCTACTCACTGGATGCCAGGAGTACCCCACCTTAGTTGTGACAGCCAGGAATTCTCTCATACGAGGTGTGGTGGCTCATTCCTGTAATCCCAGCACTTGGGAGGCTGAGGCAGGTCTGCTCGAGGCTAGGTGATTGAGGCTGCAGTGTCACCACTGCACTCTAGCCTGGATGACAGAGTGAGACTCTGCCTCCAAAAAAACCAGAAGTCTCTTGATGTTGCTTCATGGCCCTAGTATAGCAAAATTGCTCCAGTTGAGAACCACTGGCTTTGAACTTAGCCCAGTGTTTATGCTTCTGAAATTAATGGAAGTTCTTTAGAAAACACAGCCTCTGGCCGGGCACAAGCTCACGCCTGTAATCCCAGCACTTTGAGAGGCCAAGGCAAGTGTATCACCTGAGTTCAGGAGTTCAAGACTAGCCTGCCAACATGGTGAAACCTTCTGTCTACCAAAAATACAAAAACAAAAAGAATTAGCTGGGCGTGGTGGCAAGCACCTGTCATCTCAGCTGCTCGGGAGGCTGAGGCAGGAGAATTGGTTGAACCCAAGGGAGAGGTTGCAGTGAGCCGAGATCGTGTCATTGCACTCCATCCTGGCAGATGAGCGAGACTTCATCTCAAAAAGAGAAAAAACATGGCCTCATATTTATTTAATTTTGAGATGGAGTCTTGCTGTGTTGCCCAAGTTGGAGTGCAGTGATGTGATCTTGGGTCACTGCACCCTCTGCCTCCTGGGTTCAAGCAATTCTCCTGCCTCAGCCTCCCAAATAGTTGGGACTACAGGCACATGCCACCTTGCCTGGCCATCTGTGTTTTTGTTTTTGAGACAGAGTCTCACCCTTTCACCCAGGCTGGAGTGCAGTGATGCAATCTTGGTGCACTGAAACCTCCTACCACCCCGTCCCCCCCTCTTTCAAGTGATTCTCCTGCCTCAGCCTTCTAAGCAGGTGGCATTACAAGCACCTGCCACCACTCCTGGCTGATTTTTGTATTTTTTTTAGTAGAGACAGGATTTCACCATGTTGGACAGACTGGTCTCGAACTTCTGAGTTCAGGCAATCCGCCTGCCTCAGCCTCCCAAAGTGCTGGGATTACAGGAGTGAGCCACTGCCCTAACCCATCTGTATTTAAATATTGTCTCTCATTGGTTTATTGGTTATTTAACTGAGTATGTATCCTTATATCTTGAGCCACACAAAGTGCTTTTAGCAGTGGTGCCATGAGACCCTAAAACTTGCTGTGTTCAGTCTGTGCTTGCGCACCAGAAGCTGTTGATCTGTAAGGAGCACTCGGGAGGGTTGTTGGGGATGGGATAAGTAGGTTGGCACTGGGCTGTGAGGAATGCTGTGTGGTCTTGTTAGAGGCCATGGACATCACAGCCACGTGTGTTGGGTTTGCATTAGGTGCTCACAGGTGGAGGTAATGATGGCATGTCGGAAGCCGTGTTCTGCTTGATCGTGATGCAGACCCTGTGTGCTCTCTTCCATAGGAAACCTGTGCCTCTACTACTGGATCAAGATTATGTTAATTTAAAGAACCAAATTATAAAGGCGGAAAGACGAGTTCTCAAAGAGCTGGGTTTCTGCGTCCATGTGAAGCACCCTCACAAGGTGGGTGTGTGGCTCCCGCCTTGCGAGCCTGTGCAGACCACTGCTGCAGCCTGGCCCCTCTCCACCTCAGTGCAGCTGAAGGCTCTGACGAGTGCTGAGTGCATCCGCGACTCAATTTCCCACTTTACACCCCGAGTTCAAAAACGGTTCCTGAGGCCGGGCGCGGTGGCTTACGCCTGTAATCCTAGCATTATGGGAGGCCGAGGTGGGTGGATCACCTGAGGTCAGGAGTTCAAGACCAGCCTGGCCATCATGGTGAAACCCCACCTTTATTTACAAAAAAACAAAACGGTTCCTGATGCATTAGTCTTCCAGGATTAGCTGTTTATCTTAGTAACACATTTATAAGAGTTTTGGAAATGGCATGGCTTAAGTTTGGGCTTTCAAAAATGGTGAGTTTGTAAAAATTAAATTTGTTAGTATATGTTTTTCTGGAGTGCCGTGGCGCGATCTCTACTCGCTGCAACCTCCGCCTCCCTGGTTCAAGCGATTCTCTTGCCTCGGCCTTTTGAGTAGCTGGAATTGCAGGCGCCCGCCACCACGGTTGGCTAATTCTTTGTATTTTTAGTAGAGATGGCGTTTCACTATGTTGACCAGGCTGATCTTGAACTCCTGACTTCAAGTAATCCACCCACCTCGGCCTCCCAAAGTGTTGGGATTACAGGTGTGAGCTACCATACCCGGCTTTTTTTTTTTTTCCTTTGAGACGGAGTCTTGCTCTGTTGTCAGACTGGAGTGCAATGGTGTGATCTCAGCTCACTGCAGCCTCCGTCTCCTGGGTTGAAGTGATTTTCCTGCCTCAGCTTCCCGAGTAGCTGGGACTACAGGCATGTGCCACCACCTGGCTAATTTTTGTGTTTTTAATAGAGGCAGGGTTTCACCGTGTTGGCCAGGATGGTCTTGATCTCTTGACCTCGTGATGCAGCCACCTCAGCCTTCCAAAGTCCTGGGATTACAGGCTGAGCCACCACACCTGGCCCTTTCTTTCTTTTTTCTTTTTTGTGAGACAAAGTCTCAGTCTGTTGCCAGGCTGGAGTGCAGTGGTGCTATCTCGGCTCACTGCACCCTCTGCCTCCCAGGTTCAAGTGATTGTCCTGCCTCAGCCTCCCAAGCAGCTGGAATTACAAGCACCACACCTGGTTGATTTTTGTATCTTTAGTAGAGACAGGGTTTCACCGTGTTGGCTAGGCTGATCTTGAACTCATGAGCGCAGGTGATCTGCCTGCCTTGGCCTTCCAGAGTGCTGGGATTACAGTTGTGAGCCACTTGCACCCAGCCTCATCAGCTAATTTTCTAAAGATGCTTTAGTGACAGCCTTACTTCCTCTTATGGAGGAATTAGGGGATTCTGGCCCCGGTAGTCTGAAATGACTGGAAGCCTTTTGCAGCATGTGCTGAGGGCCATGGCCGCTACACTGTCCATTACTTCCAGCATCGTGGGCGCCTGCCTTGTCACATGGAAACAAAGCAGTTGTTTTACCCAAAAGATTGTTTCTGTTTTTGGTTTCATCTCCTTTTTATTGGTGGGTTTCCTCATTTGCTTGTTCAACTTTCGCTTTTGTTCAAATTATCTGTAAATTGCTCACCACAGATTGAAATCCTTTTTTTTTTTTTTGAGACGGAGTTTTGCTCTTGTTGCCCAGGCTGGAGTGCAGTGGTGCAATCTCAGCTCACTGCAACCTCCACCTCCCAGGTTCAATCGATTCTCCTGCCTCAGCCTACTGAGTAGCTGGGATTGCAAGCATGCGCCACCACACCCGGCTATTTTTATAATTTTACTAGAGATGGGATTTCTGCATGTTGGTCAGGCTGGTCTCGAACTCCCGACCTCAGGTGATCTGCCTGTCTTGGCCTCCCAAAGTGCTGGGATTACAGGCATGAGCCACCATGCCCAGCCTGAAGTGCATTTCCCTGTTTGCTGAAAGTATGTTCATACTGTGTTTCGGTGAGTTGGTAACTGGGGTCCAGAGCCGTGTAGGATAGGCCAGCCTCACTGGTGGAAAGTACTGAAGACGAGAGTGAAACTGGCCCCGTGAAGAAGGAGGCCTCTGCCGTGGGTTGTGTGTGCGTGCATCCTGCCTGGCTGCCAATGCAGACAGCAGGTGTATCCGCAAAGCTCCTTCCCGCTGAGCTGTCCGCCAGACACATGGCCAGGAGCCACTCCTGGGATCTAGCATGAGGCTCTTTTTTGCTGCATGGACACCCACAAGATCTGAATTCTGGGCTCTTGAGGTTCCTGCTAATAACTACCTGACCCTATCTTCCAGATAATCGTTATGTACCTTCAGGTGCTAGAGTGTGAGCGTGACCAGCACCTGGTCCAGACCTCATGGTGAGTTGAGCTTCCTTGTTTTATGAGGCCAGCAAGGGCAGTGCAGGAATGTGTTGACTTGAGGCACTTGGGCAGTGGGGAGGCCGCCCAGTGACTTGGTTGTGGGCTGGAGTTGTCCGAGTGCCCAGTGCTCCTGCTGTGTAAATTCCAATCAGACTCCCAAAATGGGCACTGGCAGTAACGGTAGGTGGCCCGTCCCCTCCCTGCAGCCCTGCGCTTCCTGTGCCCCACCCTGAGGAGAGCAGTCAGTGGGTGTCCTGAGGGAGCTGTTGGTGTGGCACAGTGGGGCCGTTGCCCAGGGACATGGAGGGTAACGTAGACTTAGTGTCTGCGTCTCCCTGAAATCGCATCTCATGGGAGAGAGGGGCAGAGAAGGCTCTGGGACTGGTGTTGACAATGCATGTGCCAGAAAGGAAGCCCGAAAGTGGCAATTTAGTATTTGGGGTTTTTTGGTGAATTTTTTTCCCATGGAGTTAAGTCTGTAAGGGTCATATTTTTGCTGACTGAATTGTCTGGTGCTATGACATGTTTAATAGAGAACCTATTTTGACTTTTCTTTTCTGTACTCTTTCAATCAAAGGGTAGCCTCTGAGGGTAAGTGACTAAGACTTCTCCTCTGCTGTCCAAGCGCTTTGGTGCAGGGACAGCGGCGTCTTCAGCCAATCCAGTGCAGGCTCTCCACCGAAGGCTGGCCCTAGACTGGTGGTACGCGCACATAGCATAGCCATGGCCGACTGCTGCTTGTGGTTCTCTGATGATTGTGCTTCTTGTTAATCCTCTGTCGTGCTTTGGTAATTGTATTGATTAGAGTTGATAACTGTCTTGACTTGAATTTTGTCCCTTTAAAACTGCTGTACCTGTATGATAAAGATGCAGTACCTTTCCCTTAAAAAAAAAAATGGCGTGGAAAGCTGTCAGAATTGAAGTGACAAATTGGCTGGGGGGAACCTGCCTGTCCGTGGGGTTATGTCGTGATTTCTAGAAGTCTCAAGTTGCTCTTGGAGCAGCTTTGCGTGACACATTCTGGTAAAGGTGTGCATCTTTAAATTATTCCATGGATACTTAAAAAATACTGTAACATTTCAAATATAGCAATAAGTTTATATGTTCTGAAGATTGCATTTGTTTTTAAGACTTAAAAGTTAATGGATTAATATTATTACTACTTGAATACTGAAAATTGTTTATTAGAAACCAAAAGGTCCCTGGTTGTCGATCTGTGTTTGAGCTGCTCACGGCTCTCTGGCTTCAGGGGTGTGGCTGCACAGCCGTCACACAGATTCCCTCTTGGTGCCTGGAGCTGCTTCCAGAGCCACGTGCCTCTTGGCACCTGTTGAACCTAACCATTTAGAAATCTCTGAGTGAGTTTGTATGTTACCTTCTCTAAGGTTCATTTAGGACAGAGACTGGGGGGAGGGTAATCCTTCAGATCCCTGCATGACTCGTCTCATCTGTGGGTGCAGCCCAATTCCAAGGCTCACCGTTACTGAGGTACGTGAGGAACAGTGAATATAAGACCAGATCACCTGTCCTCATGGAATCAACCCTTTTTGTTACTGCAGTATTCATAAAGCTAGTATAAGGTCTGGTTTTAGACTATTAAATCTTAGATGTATCTAAAGGAAAATGCCAAAAATGTCAGTTTTTAAATCCTTGAAAAAGATGTGAATTTTTGTATTTTTATAGCTTCTAAATATGAAATTTAAAGAATGTACTGTGATGAAACGTTCAATATTGTGTTGCTTCTGATTCTATGAATGTTCATTTTAAGACTCCTTGTTGAAATGGGACAGTTGGCAGCGGCTCTGGTGAGCCCAAGAAGAGGCCTGCCCTTGGGTGCTGAGCCTCCCTCTGCACGACGCTCCCATGCGTCCAGCTTACACCCGGGGGGCTTTTCCCTCTTCCAAGTGGACTCCTTCGAGCAAGCCGCAGCTCGGTCACCAGAGAAGGGCCCTGCCGCCAGCGGCCTCGAGGAAGAGGAGGGAGAGGACGGCAAGAGGACAGCAAGAGGACGGCCTGTGTCCCAGCAGCCGCTGGCTCTGTGCCCAGCCAGTTCATTTGAGTTTGCATGTTTCTCTGCACTATGGATTTTGAGCATTTAGATTTCTTTAATCAAAAGCGTTTTAGTGACAACAGTAGACGTTTCCTTTCGGAGGCATCATGCTTTGCATGAGAGCAGGCCAAAGTTGAGGGGAAAAGTCAAGTTAAAGTCGGTTCTCTTCCATAGCAACACATATTGTCTGACATTCAGCCAGCTTTTTTTTTTTCTGATTATTTCTATGCCTTCCTGTCCTGTATTTAGAAAAAGCAGCTAGAAGATTTCTCCATTAACTCTTGAGATTCACTGGACTGTCTATCTCTGAGTCCTAGCAATAGACTCCTTAGAGCAGTAGTGAATTTATCTAGACTTATCTAGATAATGCAGGCGGATGTCCTGGGTTCCCGGGTCGGGCATTGCAGTTCTTGCGTTTGGTTTCCAGGAATTACATGAACGACAGCCTTCGCACAGACGTGTTCGTGCGGTTCCAGCCTGAGAGCATCGCCTGCGCCTGCATTTATCTTGCTGCCCGGACGCTGGAGGTCAGTGTGTTGCTGCTATGGAGAGATTCCAGTATGATTTTTTTCTCCAGCCTCCAGTAAACTTTACTGTATTATTCTTCAAATTACACTAATCTGGGCCAAAGCGTTTTGGCGACCAGTGGCTGTTTTTGTCTCCCTGAGTTGCTGGAGGTGCAGTGGAGGAAGATGTCACAATGATGGTGTTTATGTCTACAGATCCCTTTGCCCAATCGTCCTCATTGGTTTCTTTTGTTTGGAGCAACTGAAGAAGAAATTAAGGAAATCTGCTTAAAGATCTTGCGGCTTTATGCTCGGAAAAAGGTTCTTCTGCATTTTTTCTTGTATGTGTTTGTGTTTGGTCAGAAAAACCTGGTTCTGAATGGCGTCCTCTGGCTTTTGTAGGTTGATCTCACACACCTGGAAGGTGAGGTGGAGAAGAGGAAGCACGCCATTGAGGAGGCGAAGGCACAAGCCCGGGGCCTGCTGCCCGGGGGCACTCAGGTTCCCGATGGTACCGCGGGCTTCTCACCGGCCCCCAAGCTGGGTGAGTCTGTTAGGCAGTAGGAATCAGCTCCCCCACAAGGCCCAGAGGCCGGTGATCCTCCTAGGCCTTCATTCTGGGGTATGTACTCCTTCCAGACTCTTTTTTGAGACGGGGTCTCTGTCACTCAGGCTGGAGTGCAGTGGTGTGATCATAGCTCACGGCAGCTTCCACCTCCGGGATTCAAGAGATCCTCCGCCTCAGCCTTCTCCATAGCTAGCACTGCAGGCACATGCCACCATGCCCCACTAACTATCTTTTTCACTGAGGCTGAGTCTCGCTGTGTTGCCTGGGCTGGTCATGAATTTCCTGGCCTCAAGCAATTGTCCTGCCTCAGCGTCTCAGAGTGCTGGGAGTATAGGCACCTGGCCTATCTGTTGATTAGCAGGGAGTTTGGACAGGCTGTCTGAAACGCTTTGTTTACCTGCTGCCCAGTAGCTTGTCATCTAGGGAAGGTGTTACAGTGCGGGGCCGTAGATGATGTGATGATGTATGTCATCACACCTAGAGTGTAGTGTCATGCAAAGGGCCTGTCTGCGTTGCTTCTGTTTTTTTTTTTTGTTTTGTTTTGTTTTGTTTTGTTTTTTTAAGATGAAGTTTTGGCTCTTCTTGCCCAGGCTGGAGTACAATGGCGCAAACTCTGCCTCCTGGGTTTAAGCGATTCTCCTCCCTCAGCCTCCCGAGTAGCTTGGATTATAAGCCTGTGCCATCACCTCTGGCTAATTTTGTATTTTTAGTAGAGATGGGGTTTCTCCATGTTGGTCAGGCTGATCTTGAACTCAACTTCAGGTAATCTGCCTGCCTCGGCCTCCCAAATTGCAGGGATTACAGGTGTGAGCCACTGTTTTTGGACTTTTCTTTTTTTGATAGAGTCTCACTCTGTTGCCCAGGCTGGGGTGCATTGGCGAGATCTCGGCTCACTGCAACCTCCGCCTCCCAGGTTCTGGTGATTCTTGTGCCTCAGCCTCGCAAGTAGCTGGGATTACAGCATGCGTCACCACGCTCAGCTATTTTTGTATTTTTAGTAGAGACAGGGTTTCACCATGTTGGGCAGGCTGGCCTTGAACTCCTGACCTCAGGTGATCCACCTACCTTGGCCTACCAAAGTGCAGGGATTATAGGCGTGAGCCACCGCACCTGGTCCCATCTACATTTCTGTGATGTCTGTGTAAGTTCCAGGTCCTAGGCTGGGAGCAGGAAGTTAAGGGTCGGCTTGCCCTTCCACCTGTAGAGGAGCCTTATCTTTTTTTTTTTTTTTTGAGACAGAGTCTGGCTGTGTCGCCAGGCTGGAGTGCAGTGGTGTAATCTTGGCTCACTGCAACACTGCAATTTCCGACTCCCTGGTTCAAGCTAGTCTCCTGCCTCAGCCTCCCTAGTAGCTGAGATTATGGGCATGCGCCACCATACCCAGCTAATTCTTTTGTATGTTTAGTAGAGATGGGGTTTCACCATGTTGGCCAGGATGGTGTCGATCTTCTGACCTCGTGATCCGCCTGCCTCGGCCCCCAAAGTGCTGGGATTACAGGCATGAGCCACCGCGCCCAGCCAAGGGGCCTTATCTTGTTCTACTGACTTGTTTCTTATTGGGAGAGTTTTTTTGTGGTTGGCTTTTAACCTCTTGTTCTGATTCTAGTGGAATCCCCCAAAGAAGGTAAGGGGAGCAAGCCTTCCCCACTCTCCGTGAAGAACACCAAGAGGAGGGTGGAGGGCACCAAGAAGGCCAAGACGGACAGCCCCGTGAACGGGTGAGACCCCAGAGCTGCCCCCGTGGCTGTCGGGATTGGCTGGAGAGGCGTGGTCTGTAACTGGCTCCTGTCCTGTTCACAGCTTGCCAAAGGGGCGAGAGAGTCGAAGTCGGAGCCGGAGCTGTGAGCAGAGCTACTCCAGGTCCCCGTCGAGGTCGGCTTCACCCAAGAGGAGGTGTGTGCCTCGGGGCGCACTGGGGAGGCCCACACTGGTTTGGGGTGGGGCCATCCCTGGGGTGATCGTTCTCACCCTGAGGGGGTTTCTTGTTCTCTAAACCTGGAGGTTGTGTGTCTGTGTCTGAGATCCTGTGGGTACGTTAGGCCTCGCCAGGCCAGGTGGTCACACGTGTGGCGGTGCTGTCCTTCCTCCCAGGAAAAGTGACAGCGGCTCCACGTCTGGTGGGTCCAAGTCGCAGAGCCGCTCCCGGAGCCGGAGTGACTCCCCACCGAGACAGGCCCCCCGCAGCGCCCCCTACAAAAGCTCTGAGATTCGGGGCTCCCGGAAGTCCAAGGACTGCAAGTATCCCCCACAGAAGCCACACAAGTCGCGGAGCCGGAGCTCGTCCCGTTCTCGAAGCAGGTCACGGGAGCGGGTGGGTAATCCGGGGAAATACAAGAAGAAAAGTCATTACTACAGAGACCAGCGACGGGAGCGCTCCAGGTCGTATGAACGCACGGGCCGTCGCTACGAGCGGGACCACCCTGGGCACAGCAGGCATAGGAGGTGAGGTGGGGTTGCAGTGACTGGCGGGCGCAGGCCCTTCCCGGGGTACCTGATGGCTGCCCTGTGACCCCTGGGTGCGCTCCCTTGGCGCAAGTGGCCCTGTGGTAGGATTCTTTTTGGAAATGTATTTTGACTGGACCTTGGTGGATTTGGAAATGGAATTGGGGGGCCGGTGACATGCGCTTCATTCAGGCCGGTCTGGGGTGAGGCGCACACCTGGGCTGGGCAGGGTTCCACAGCAGCGGCAGCGGCTCTGAGGGCGGCTAGATGAAAACACGAACGCACACGCCCTTGTTGCGTGGCCTGGTGCTATTGCCAGCCCCCCTCCACTCCCCAACCAACACTCAATTACGGGAAGCCAAGAAAGATGAGTTTTAGAACCTTTGCCTATATTAGGTTGTACTTATGTACATATTTTGCAGTGTTTCACAAGAGAAAATGGCCTTAATTGCCCCTTATTCTCTCCACGTTGTAAATAAACATGTGTTTAATACAAGTTAAAGCTATATATGAAAACTCAGAACTTTAATCCTGTCAGCTTAAAACTTGTATAGGGAATCCTGACTTTTAAAATGTGATGGTATTTGGATCTGTGTTGAAAGTCATATATTTTTATCTGTGCAGTGCTGAGTGCAGGCCACCAGCTCCTGGAGGTTCCCTATAAGCGCATTTGACATGGTGAATAAACACAACTCTGTCCACTCAGGATATCTGGAGCGTTACAGACTTGGTAGGTGGTGTCGTACGTGCTTGTGAAAGTGTCCTGGCGTGCACACAGCCAGCGCGCTGGCTCTCGGGGTTCTGGCTCCCCGCTCATCCGATTCTGTTTGCCTGCCCTTCTGCTGAAGGCTTGTGAGGTCCTGAGCCCCCTGCCCATGAGGACGGCAGGCTCCTTCCTGCAGGGCCGTAGGAGGGAAGTTTTGGAAACAACAGAATGATTCTGGAGTGCTCTCCGTGCTGCGGGGTGACTGGGTTGTAACCCATGATGGATGTGTGTGTGTGGGCGTGAGAGGCAGCCGGGCGCAGGACACTTGGAGGGTCGCACATGCAAATCCCAAAGTACCGGGCTTATATGCGTGAGCCACCATGTCTGGCCTGCAGCAGTCCTTTTATTGAACTGGAGCTGGATCTTGTGGGGCAGGGACAGTGCAGAGGCAGTGGTCCCAGAGCTGCAGGCAACTGTATGTATCTGGAGGTTTGCTTACATTCAAATTAAGGGATGAGTCTCCAGGACTTTGTCTGGATTGTTACCGGCTTTTGTTTGGAAAGGGGTAGTAATAACTCCCGGTTGTTACCACAGCGTTTGTAAACTGTCAAGACACTGGTGGGGTGGCTTACTCCCATGAACAGTGGGGGCCGCCACGGATCTCCTTCCTGGCCATCTGCCACTTCCTTCCGGCTTCTTCACTTCATCCTGTCTGGAGGTCCATCCTGCAGGTCTCCTGCCTCCCTGCTGAAGCCAGCAGATGGGACCAGGGATCCCGCTCTTCCCCAGCTGGAGACTGGCTGGCTTAGGACAGAGCACGTGGTGGCTGCCTCCAGCATGGCGTGCATCTGCTCGCAGTCACCGCTGCAGAGAGATGTCCAAAGCACTGACCCCATGCAGAGCCCTGCATGCAGCACAGAGCCCCCTTGGGACCCGGTTGTCACAGGCCACCCCTCTGTCTTGGGTGAAGGGTCGTTCTTGGAGAGTTGACACCAATCATGGTCCTGCCCTTTTACGAGATGAGGGCCTGGGGAGGGTGCTGGATGGGAAGGGCAGGCATCAGGGTGGCCTGCCCCCATGACTCATGCTGCCTGCATCTCCGCCATCCGGAGGAAGGTGATGGGCGGGAGCTCAGGGGGCTCAGGCTAGGGGGACATAGCAGAGGGTTGTGAGCTCAGGGACATGCCTCTGGGCACGGTAGTGCTCCCAGGGACACTGCTCAGCACGCTGAGCACAGGACGGTCCCCAGGCGTCAGCTGTGCCGAGGTGGAGAAACGTGTGTGTGACACGCCCTGGGGCACAGCCAGGGCCCAGTGTCCCCAGAGCCTCCAGTCCCACGTCTCTGGCAGTGCCCAGTTTCCATGCAGGGCACCGCTGCTGCCTGAGGCAGGTCCTCCCTCAGGCTTTCTAGAGCCAAGTCTGGAGCTAACTAGATGGGTGGGCCAAAGTGAGGGTCTGCCCCAGGTCCCTTGAACGTCCACACTAGCCGAGACCCCACAGACTCGTCTCTGCCTAAGGACACAGCAAGAGGCCATGGCGCCAGCTCCTGGCATGCGTGCCTTGGAGCTCTGGCAGCTGGAGTCCGGTTCAGTACCCTTCGGCCTCCGATCCCAAGTGTCTCAGTTCCCGACCCGGATCCAGAAGCAATGACCTGAGGGTAGGGGTCCTTGCCCACTATGTCTGGGCTGCAGCAAGGCCAGGGCCAGGGGTCACTCCAGCCCTGGGAGGACCTGCAGGAGGAACCCACATGGGGAGGCGTCTGCTGGGTGGGTGGGCACCTCCTTGGCAGTCCTCAAGGTCACCCTTAGCACTTGGGGTGGCTGCAGGTCTTGCCCCAAATCTTGTCATCCCGAGGGAGGCAGGCAGTGGTGGCCTGCCCAGCACCCATGAAGCCACTGTCCCCGTGCGCTTCAGATTTGCCCCCAGGCACTGGGCCTGTGCTGTGACCACCAGCTCTGGCAGGACCAAAGGAAGGAGAAGCATGCACCGGTGTGGTCCTGCAGACATCCCCCCACCTCCGCTCTACCTCCTCAGGCCCAATCCCGGGGGTACTTTAATCCCACCAGCACTTTCAGAGCTTCACGGGCAGTTGCGTGAATGTGGGGATGGCACAGGCAGGGCTGGGGCCCAGCACGGGTGCCCCCCAAGTTCTCACAGGGCAGGGCACCCACACACAGCAGCTCCTGTGTTGTGGACTTGCTGGGCTGGCTTTGCTGGCGGTGGCCTTGCTGGAGTGTCACGGCCCAGGGCCCCCAACCCTGAGAGGACACACCTGGCGGAGAGGCCGCCACCTCGTCAGCAAGGGGTTTGAGCCCTGCCCCAGGACAGCTCACCGCAGCTCCCCTCCCGGGGATGAGGCATCCTGAGCCAGTCCCTGCTCCTGGTCTCTTACCCTTTGGTGTAGGTGCCTGGCTCCTGGGAAACGCTGTGCCTGCTACACTGGTGAGCATTGAACTAGCACCCTGAAAAAAGGTAGGCCCTAGTTTTTCAATTTTTGTAAATACTTCCTTCATGGCCTATTTACTTTTTTGAGACTGAGTCTCACTCCGTTGCCCAGGCTGGAGTGCAGTGGCATGATCTCGGCTCACTTCACTTCCACCTCCCAGGTTCAGGTGATTCTCATGCCTCAACCTCCCATGTAGCTGGGGTGACAGACATGTCACAGCACACCTAGCCAATTTTTGTATTTTTAGTAGAGATGGGATTTCACCACATTGGCCAGGCTGGTCTTGAACTCCTGACCTCAGCTGATCTGCCTGCCTCGGCCTCCCAAAGTGCTGGGATTACAGGTGTGAGCCAGTGTGCCTGGCCCAGCCAATTGAGACAGTCTCTGTCGCCCAGACGGGAGTGCAGACAGTCTCTGCTCACTGCAGCCTCAATCTCCTGGGCTCAAGCGATCCTGCCACCTCAGCCTCCCAAGTAGCCTCAGCTCCTCCCATCACCCCCGGCTGATTTCTTCTTTTTTGTAGAGATGGAGCCTCACTATGTTACAGGCGAGTCTTCAATTCCTGGGCTCAACTGATTGATCCTCCCACCTCAGCCTCCCAAGTAGCTGGGGCTACAGGGGTGAGCCACCACGCCCAGCTCATTTTTGTATTTTTTTGTAGAGACAGGGTTTCGTTATGTTGTCTGGGCTGGATAGGGCCAGTTTTAACTGCCAACAGTTCATTCCATGCAGTAGCCATTATACAGTTTTTCTGTCATCGCTTTTTTTTTTTTTGATAGGGGAGTCTTGCTCTGTCGCCGAGACTGGAAGTGCAGTGGCAAGATCATGGCTCACTGCCAACTCTGCCTCCTGGGTTCAAGTGATTCTCCTGCCTCAGCCTCCCGAGTAGCTGGGACTACAGGTGTGCCCACCACGCCTGGCTATTTTTGCATTTTTAGTAGAGATGGAGTTTCTTCATGTTGGCCAGGATGGTCTGGATCTCTTGACCTTGATTCGCCTGCCTTGGCCTCCCAAAGTGCTGGGATTACAGGGGTGAGCCACTGCGCCTAGCCCCAAGAATCAATTTTAAGGAGTGGGTCTAAAATTAGGGTAGACATTTGCTGATCTTGTTTAGGTCTAATAACATCAAGGCAGGATCTTCATGAGCCATTGGCTGGGGTTTTGTACTGAAACAGGTACTCCCGTTTAAGCTGAGCTTTTGTCTCCAAAAAAAAGTGTGAGGTTTTGTTTTGTTTTTGTTTTTGTTTTTTTTGGAGACAAGAGTTTTCCTCTTGTTGCCCAGGCTGGAGTGCAATGGCGCAATCCTGGCTCACCGCAACCTATGCCTCCCGGGTTCAAGTGATTCCCCTGCCGCAGCCTCCCGAGTAGCTGAGATTCTAGGCATGTGCCACCATGCCCAGCTAATTTTGTATTTTTAGTAGAGGCGGGATTTCTCCACATTGGTCAGGCTGGTCTTGAACTCCCAGTCTCAGGTGATCTGCCCGCCTTGGCGTTCCAAAGTGCCGGGATTACAGACGTGAGCCACCACGCCCATCTTTTTTTGGGGGGTGGATATGGTCTTTTTTGCTCAGTCTGGAGTGCAGTGGCATGATACCGGCTCACTGCAACCTCCACTTCCCAGTCACAAGCGATTCTCCTGCCTCAGGATCACAATCTTAAGATTATTTAAGTATTATAGGCAGCTGTGCGCTGGGTCGCCAAGATGTTCCCCAAGTATACTCCGTTGCACCTGGTCACTCTGCCCTCAATCCAGTCCGGAGGAGCTGGGACTACAGCCCTGTGCCACCATGCCCAGCCTTTTTTTTTTTTTTTTTCCTTTTTTCCCCTCAAGGCGGAGTCTTGCTGTCGCCCAGGCTGGAGTGCAGTGGCATGATCTTGGCTCACTGCAACCTCTACCTCCCAGGTTCAAAAGCGGTTCTCCTGCATCTGTCTCCCGAGTAACTGGGATTACAGGTGTGCATCACCACACCTAGCTTTTTTTTTTTTTTTTTGTATTTTTAGTAGAGAAGGGGTTTCGCCATGTTGACTAGGATGGTCTCAAACTCCTGACTTCAGATGATGCACCTGCCTCGACCTCCCAAAGTGCTAGGATTACAGGCATGAGCCACTGCGCCTGGCTAAATTTCTGAAGTTTCTAAAGAAAAACTTTTCTGAAGACAAATGGGTATTTTTGGGAAAAAAGATATGTGCAGTAACTGTACGTTCCTGTGTTTAAAAATGAGGGATCATAACACACACCCTCCCCATTTCTCACACTGCATTTTTTCTTCCTCAGTTGTCTATGAAGGATCGATCTTCCTCCTCTAGTTCTGGCGTATGGAGCTTGGCGGCTCTGCTCACATGCGCTTCCCACAGGTGTTCCCACCACTCCTGTGGGAGGCAGCCAATCGGATCTGGCCTGGGCATTCACTGGTGGCCACTCTGTAAGCCTCCTGGGCCGGCTCTGTGCAGCACCTGTGGGTGAATAATGCCCTAGCCTCATAACAGCTGGGTCCTGCCCCAGCTGGGACCCTTCCCTTTTGGCCAGAGCCTAGTGGGTACAGGGACCCCAACAGACTGGTCTTCCTCAGTTCACCTCCCTAAAATTGCTTCCTGAGAGGAGGAAGGACATTCTGGTTCATCCTGCCCCCACAAGACTTTCTCCGACTGAAGTGTCCATAGCCCCTTTCTTAGGGTCCCTAACTCTGGGGAGGTACTTTTTATTGTTATTTTTTTGAGACGGAGTTTTACTCTTGTTGCCCAGGCTGGAGTGCAATGGGGTGGTCTCGGGTCATTGCAACCTCCACCTCCCAGGTTCAAGCGATTCTCCTACCTCAGCCTCTCGAATAGCTGAGATTACAGGCATGCCCCACCATGCCCAGCTAATTTTGTATTTTTAGTAGAGACGGGGTTTCTCCAGGTTGGTCAGGCTGGTTTCGAACTCCCGACCGTAGGTCATCTGCCCGCCTTGGCCTCTTAAGTGCTGGGATTATAGGCATGAACCACCGCTCCTGGCTAAGTCTGATTTTTCTTTTCAAAATCACACTATGGGGTTGGGCGCAGTGGCTGACATCTGTAATCAAAGCATTTGGGGAGGCCGAGGCGGGAGAATACTTGAGGTCAGGAATTCGAGACCAGCCTGTTTAACATGGTAAAATCCCGTCTCTACTAAAACTGCAAAAATTAGGCCGGGCGCGGTGAGCGACACACCCAGCGGGGCAGACAACGGAGTCGCCATCACCCATCTGCCACCTTCACCTCGCGCCAGGCAGCTCCCCAACCCCAGGAATGAGGAGTCGGGGAGACCCGGTGCCACAGGTCGAGCGCTTGTTACGGCTCTTCGCCTCCAGCCCAAACGGGGAGTAGCTCCAGCCACTTCCGTCTTTCGGATAATTCCACCTCCGTCACTTCCGTAGCCTTGAGCCTGCACTTCCGTCGGCTCTGGCTGGTCAGGAAACGATTCTGAACCTGAGGGCACATGTAGGGCCCGCACCCCCTGGGATTGTGGGAAATGTAGTTTTTTGCCTCCGTAAGGGACCAGGCGGAGCTGAGGAGCTGTGTAAGGGCTCGGACCTTGACTCCCCCAAACGGAAACCGTCGCCTTTCGGGCCCGGCGGGGCCTGCGACGACGCAGAATCCGGGGCCGCGGGGACGGTAGGGTGCGCTGCGCGTAGGAACCGCCGGGCGGCCGCTGCCGATCAGAGCGGGCTCGGGGACGGACCGGAAGTGCCTGAGGGCGGCCGTGGAACGGTCAGTTTGAGCCGCGCGGAGGGAAGGGTCAGCGGGAAGGCCCGAAGGCGCCAGACGCTGCGGCGGGCGGACCCGGGGTTCTGCCGAGAGGGTCCCGGCGTCAGGCAGCGCGATCCGCAGGGGAACTTTCGGTGCGTCCGAGCGCGACGCCGCTTGCGTCGGGGCCTTGGGAGCCTCGCGGCGCGAGCTGTGTTCGAAGCGCAGTCTTCCTTGTGGGTTGGGGTGGCGGCGGGAGAAGGGATGCGGCGGGCGCGGCGGGACCGGACGACCCAGTCCCGCCTGCCCGCGGCTGCTCGAAGGCGCTGCCGCCTGAGCTGAGCAGGCACTTGCGTTCCAGCTCCCCCGAGCCCTGGGGCCGCCGCACGCAGACCATGCTCCTGGTGCGCCTGACTTCCCAGCTGTTGAGGGCCGTTCCCTGGGCAGGTACGAAGCCCCGCGGGGCGGAGGGGAGGAACACTCGCCTGGGTGGGAGTGCGGGTCTCAGCAGCCCCGCTGGGGCAGGCGCCCGTGGCCACACACACTCGTTTCCCTCTAAACTTCCGAGGCTCACGGAGGGAGCCTCAGGGGTTCAGGCCAGGAATTCGGTGCGGGGGATGCTCGCGGGGACGAACGTGCTGCTCCCCAGCCCGGGGGGTCGGCGCGGTCTCGCGAGCGGTGACTGTGCCTTCTGGTTTTCTGCAGGCTGCCGCCGGCCCTGGCCCAGCTCCGGAGTGCTGGGCGGCCGGGCCTGCGGGCGCCTTCACAGCTCACAGCCAGCCGGCCCAGGCAGGGCGGCCTCCCTCCCTCGCAAGGGGGCCCAGCTGGAGCTGGAGGAGATGCTGGTCCCCAGGAAGATGTCCATCAGCCCCCTGGAGAGCTGGCTTACGGCCCGCTGCCTCCTGCCCGGACTGGATACCGGGACCCTGGGGACTGTGGCTCCACCCCAGTCCTACGAGTGTCCGCCCTGCCACACAGGGGAAGGGGCCGAGCAGGGTGATGAGGGGGTCGGGGATGCGTCTCAGATTCAGTGCAAAAACGTGCTGAAGATCCGCCGGCGGAAGATGAACCGCCATAAGTACCGGAAGCTGGTGAAGAGGACGCGGTTCCTGCGGCGGAAGATCCGGGAAGGACGCCTGAAACGGAAGCAGGTGAGTGGGCCCCGTCCTTGGGCCTTGGAGGGGCAAAGTGCTGAGAACGCGTGGCTTTGCCACGAATTACTTGATGGTCCCTCCCTCTGCCCCTGGCAGCTCAAGTTCGAGAGAGACCTGAGGCGCATCTGGCTGAAGGCGGGGCTGAAGGAAGCCCCCGAAGGCTGGCAGACCCCCAAGATCTACCAGCGGGGCAGATGAGTCTGGCACCGCCCTTCCCACCCGCTGCTGTAGTGATCCGTGGTAATAAATGCTCAGAGGACTCAGCCGTTCCTGTGGGTCTAGAGCCACTTTTGCCTGGTGTAGCGACTAAGGATGGAGGCTGGTGCCAGTCCCTGGTGTTGTGGGAGCCCCGGGCACCAGGGTGGCAGATTGGCCGTCCGCCTTTCTAGCTGGCTCTCAGCCGCCCTCCCGAGGGTGCTGGGCCTGTGGGAGCGAATGAGTGCTGTGTGCAGCCCAGGCTGGGTGCCCTGAACGGAGCCCGAAGCCCCTCCCTGAGTGCCACATTCCCTGGGGGAGGTCGACCAAATGAAGACCCGGATGGCAGAAGTGCAGAAGGACAGGACTGGGGTCAAGAGAGCACCCAGAATGCACGGGGGCCACTCAGGTGTGTTTCATGAGTGGAAGGCCGCGGCGGAGGGGGGGCGCCTCAGTGGGAAGTCAGGGAAGGTCCTGGCGCCCCTGGTGGTGGTGGATGGTACCCGCCACCCTCCGTGGATGTGGCCTCCAGTGGCCCTCTGAGCCGTCCAGCCGTCAGGGCCAGGCTGTTGGCCCGGCTGCCAGCCTTCCCAGGCATGTGTGCCACCTCCTGGGGCCCTGAGTGGAGGTGGGGGCTAAGCAGGAAGAGGTGGCCCAGATGGGGTTCAGGGTGGCAGTGGGGCTGAGGAGACAGCGTCGTTTACAGGGCTGGAGAATCCCTGAGGCTCAGCTTGAGGCCCCTGCTGTTTCCAGGTTCCTCTTGATGAAAAGGAAGAATACGTCATTCCTTTTTTTTTTTGAGTTGGAGTCTCGCTCTATTGCCAGGCTGGAGTGCAGTGGCACGATCCCCGCTCACTGCAACTTCCGTTTTCCGCTTTCAAGCAATTCTCCTGCCTCAGTCTCCCAAGTAGCTGGGACTACAGGCATGCACCACCATGCTTGGCTAATTTTTTTTTGTATTTTTAGCAGAGGTGTGGTTTCACCATGTTGGACAGGATGGTCTCGATCTCTTGACTTCGTGATCTGCCCGCCTCGGCCTCCCAAAGTGCTGGTATTACAGGCGTGAGCCACCGTGCCAGGCCTTTTTTTTTTTTCTTAGACTGTCTCGCTCTGTCAGGCAGGCTGGAATGCAGTGGTATAACCTTGGCTCACTGCAGCCTCCGCCTCCTGGGTTCAAGTGATTCTCTTGCCTCAGCCTCCTGAGTAACGGGGATTACAGGCGCCCACCACCACACCCAGCTAATTTTTGCATTTTTTGTGGAGATGGGTTTCACCATGTTGGCCAGGCTGGTCTCGAACCCCTGACCTCAGTGATCACCTGCCTTGGCCTCCCAAAGTGCTGGGATTGCAGGCATGAGCCACTGCGCCAGCAGGAGCACAGCAATCCTAAGAGCAGGGGTGTGCAGGGACCCTGGGCTTGGGTAGCAGGACATGGTGGGCAGGGCACCAGGAAGGTGCTTCCGCCACCAGCAGCTCAGCGACAGGAGAGGAGCCTCTCCCATCCCACGTCTTGTGAAGGCTGGGCTGCCTCTCACCAGGGATGTGGTGGCCTCTTTTTTGTCACAGAAACCTGTCTGTCCCTCAAGCTTGAGTCCCTTGCGCATCAGACCTTGGGGAGAGCTTGAGCACTGTTCCCAGCAGTTTATCTAGAACAGGACAGACTTGTGGGTCACACATTGTCCGAGGAGTTGGGCCCTGCACGTGCCAGCTGGTGAGGTTAGCAGGGCCTGGCTGTTGGTCCCTGTCCCCACGGAGAGGCTGTGTGGCTGCCGCTGGAGGGGCCCGGAGCCCGTGGCTGGTGCAGGTGCGCTTCCCCAGGCCACCACACGGGGGCAGCAGCCGGGCTCCTGGGTCCAGGGCTGGGGACCAGGGCAGGTAGCAGGAAGCAGCTTGCAAAGCCCCAGCTGGGGTCACAGGCATCCGGGTCTGTTTCCCCAGGTGTGAGTGGGGCAAGGGTCCCAGGGCCAGAGCCTCAAAGGCTGAAACTCCCTCAGGTGAAGCGGAGCCCACTCAGTGCCCACCCTGGCCCTGCCCGTCTCCTGGTGCCCTTTCCCACCACTGGCACCCTCAGCATAGCAGCTGCTCCTGGCATTTCCTTCCAGCCCTGCCTCGGGAGTTGCCCCGGAGCTCACTTGCCCCATCCCTCGGTCAGGGAGGAGACACAGGAAGCCAAGTTGAGCCGTCTGCAGTCTGAGCCTGCAGTGCTTGGCTGGGCAACCAGTGGGGGCAGCAGGCCTACCCAGCTCAGGCACACTCCCCACCCCCGGTCTCCTCCACCCTTGCGTGGGGGCCGTCTGGGGGTGCTCTTGGGAGCCAGGTCAGCCATGGCTTTCAGCCACATCTGGAGACATCTGTGGTCATCACAATGGGAGGTGCGGCTGGCACGGGTGGGTGGAGCCGAGGGATGCTGCCACACACCCTGCGCGGTGAGGACATGTCCACCACAAATCTATCAGCCCAATGTCAGCAGCGGTGGGTACCCCACTCCGGATGTGACTGTCCACCAAGGCATGTCTGAGCCGCCCACCCCAGCTCCTGCACCCAGGCCCCTCCTGCAAGCCTGGACTCTGCCCAGCCTGCAGAGCTCACCCTGCCTTGGCTTGGAAGCCTTTGTTGCCCAACCACAACTTTGGGAAGCAATTTGGGGGTTTTATTTTTATCTCTGCGGCTGCTCGAAGGCCACAAGAGGCCATCCCTCTCCTCTTCTCTGTGGGGCCTCCGCCCTGCCCCTGGTCTGTGAGACATGCACCCCTTCTCCCTGTTGCCTCCCCTGTTCTGGCCCTGGGCGTCTTCTGGGCGAGGGAGCAGAGGTGGGGTGGGGTGTTGGGGCATGTGGAGCTGCCATGACCTTCCCCTCACCACAGCGTGTCCTGGTGCTCAGAGCTTAGGTTCCAGCCAGGGTTTGGCTCTGCTGGGGGTGGTCTTGGGCAGTGGGGATGGTGCATCCGGCCTCAAGCACAGGAAAGATTTGGCGGTGGGTGGCCTCGATAATGGGGCATCTTGGTGAGCTCAGCCTCTGGCAGGCCGGTGTCTTCTGTGGATTCCACTGGGGCCTGCCCAGCTGCAGTGCTGTGGGTTCAGAGCTCTCAGCCCCCACTCCCAGTGCCCAGCCGGGGCCCTGCCTGCTTCAGATGTGTGTGGGGGTGGGGACGCAGCACACATGTGTACCAAGCAAGGCCCAGAACCTCCAGGGAGCTGAGCCGAGCGCTCACTGCACGCCCTGTTTGAGGAGCATGCAGGCTGGTGAGGCCAACAGAGAGGCCCTGAGTGTGGAGCGGAGTCTGGGAGGAAAGCTGGCTCCCTGGGCTGGGCCAAGGCCCCCTGAGCTTCCGGGAAGGGCACTGGGAGGTGGGAAAGAACATTCCTGTTGATAGGGCTGGAGGAGTCTGGATCCTGTTTCCGAATGCCATGTTTTCAGAAATAGTTTCACTCTGCACTCGGGGTGGAGTGCAGTGGCACAGTCTCGGCTCACTGCAACCTCCACTTCCTGGCTCAAGCGATTCTCCTGCCTCAGCTTCCTAAGTAGCTTGGACTACAGGTGTGCGCCACTGTGCCTGGCTAGTTTTTGCATTTTTAGTAGAGATGGCATTTTACCATGTTGGCCAGGCCGCTGTCCAACTCCTGACCTCAATCCATCTGTCCACCTTGGCCTCCCAAAGTGCTGGGATTACAGGCGTGTGCCACCACGCCCAGCTAATTTTGTTTTTTTTTTGTTTTTTTTTGGTTTTTTTTTAGTAGAGATGGGGTTTCTCCACATTGGTCAGGCTGGTCTCGAACTCCCGACCTCAGGTGGTCCGCCCACCTCAGCTTCTCAAAGTGCTAGAATTACAGGCATGAGCCACTCTGCCCGGCCAAGTTCTTTTATTTTATTTTTGAGACAGAATCTTGCTCTGTCGCCCAGGCTGGAGTACAGTGGCGTGAACTTGGCTCACTGCAACCTCCGCCTCTAAGGTTCAAGTGATTCTCCTGCCTCATCTTCTCAAGTAGCTGGGATTACAGGCACCCGCCACCACACCCTGGTAATTTTTGTATTTTTAGTAGAGATGGGGTTTCACCATGTTTCCCAGGCTGGTCTTGAACTCCTGACCTCTGATGATCTGCCCACGTTGGTCTCCCAAAGTGCTGGGATTACAGGCATGAGCCACTGCACTAGGCTGTGATAAGTTCTTTAGAGCAATTTCATTTCACCACTGATTATAATTAGCTGATTCATAGGCAAAGACCCCAGGTACAGAGCTTAACTTGCCAAGAAGCCACAAGTCAGCCCTGAGTCTGTGTGATTCCTAAGCTTAATTGTAAAAATAAATTTTTATAAAAGTTATCCTTTGGCCGGGCGCGGTGGCTCACGCCTGTAATCCCAGCACTTTGGGAAGCCGAGGTGGGCGGATCATGAGGTCAGGAGTTCGAGACCAGCCTGACCAACATGGTGAAACCCCTTCTCTACTAAAACTACGAAAAAGAAAATTAGCCGGGCCTGGTGGTGAGTGCCTGTAATCTCAGCTACTCAGGAGGCTGAGGCAGGAGAATTGCTTGAACCTGGGAGGCGGAGGCTGCAGTGAGCTGAGACCACACCACCACACTATAGTCTGGGCAGCGGAGCGAGACTCTGTCTCAAAAGAAGAAGTTATCTTTGAGGCTGGGCACAGTGGCTCACACCTGTAATCCTAGCACTTTGGGAGGCCGAGGCGGGCAGATCAAGAGGTCAGGAGATCAAGACCATCCTGGTCCACATGGTGAAACCCCGTCTCTCTACTAAAAATACAAAAATTAGCTGGGTGTAGTCACATTTGCCTGTAATCCCAGCTACTGGGAGGCTGAGGTAGGAGAATCGCTTGAACCCAGGAGGCAGAGATCGCAGTGAATCAAGATTGCACCACTGCACTCCAGCCTGGGGGATAGAGCGAGACTGTGTCTCAAAAAAGAAAAACAGTCTCTCTTCCCCCATCCCCTTTCCCAGAGGCAATTTTAGCACTTAAGATTCTTCTGGTTGTACCATGTTTTAAAGCTGGTGGCTTTCAGCCCTTTTTTTTTTTTTTTTTTTCTTTTGAGACAGTGTCTCACTCTGTCCCCCAGGCTGGAGTGCAGTAGCGCGATCTTGGCTCACTGCAACCTCTGCCTCCCGGGTTCAAGCAGTTCTCCTGCCTCAGTCTCCCTAGTAGCTGGGACTACAGGCTTGCACCACCATGCCCAGCTAATTTTTGTATTTTTACTAGAGACAGGGTTTCACAGTGTTGGCTAGGCTGGTCTCAAATTCCTGACCTCAGGTGATCTGCCCGCCTTGGCCTCGCAAAGTGTCTGGAATATAGGTGTGAGCCACTGTGTCCGGACAGATCTATTTTTATTTTTTAGAGGCAGGGCCTCCCTCTGTCTCCCAGTCTGCAGTGCAGCAGTGCCATTATAACTCACTGCAGCCTGTAACTCCTGGGCGTCAGCTGCCCTCCCACTGCAGCCTCCCAGGTAGCTGGGGATACAGGTGCACACCAACATGCCCAGATAACGGTTTTTTTCCAGCAGAGATGGGGTCTCACTAAGTTGCCCAGGCAGGTCTCAAACTCCTGACCTCATGATCCTCCTGCCTTGGCCTCCCAAAATTGGGATTATAGGTGTGAGCTACCACACCCAGCCTACTTTCAGACTTTTCTGATGAAAACATAAAATAAGAAATACCTTTTTACATGGCTATCTGATGAACACACACACAACTGAAAGTTGTACAGAATAATATCTCTCGTAAGTCCAGTAAACTCAGCGTCTACCATAGTCATGCTGCTCCTTCATGCCTGTGATCCCAGCACTTTGGGAGGCTGAAGCAGGTGCATCACTTGAGTCTAAGAGGTCCAAACCAGCTTAGGCAATGGAGCAAGACCCTGTCTCAACAGCAGCAGCAGCAGCAAAGTTTTCTTTTTTGTTAATTAGCCAGGTGTGGTTGTGCTCATCTGTGGTCCCAGTTACTCTGGAGGCTGAGGTGGGAGGATCACTTGAGCCTGCAGTGAGCCAAGATTGTGCCACTGCACTCCAACCTGGGCGACGGAGTGAGACTCTCAAAAATAAAAATGAAGAAATGTTTCTCCTGATCCCCTAAACTGAACGCACACCCACTAATGGGCCATAATTTCATGCAGTTTGAAAACCACTGCGGCTAAATTTCATACTCATGTTGCTACATTTTGTTTCTTCCTCTCTGGTCCCTGCAGACACCCACCTCCTTACCCCTCCCATCCCCCCAGCACAGCCTGGCCCGTTGAGATACGTGAGTTGTCGGTATTCACATGACAGCGCGGTGACGCTGTGGGGAACTGAACCGTGTGGTATGTGTGGTGCTGGGATGACTTTTCCTTCCCTATGCACGTTTTTCTTTTCCCTATAGTCAGTAATCGCTTTTTTTTCCAGTTGCTTAGATTTCTTTACTCCCATCACAGTTCCAATACCAAGTTCCCAGGGCAGCTCCCAGATGCACTGAGGCTCTGTGGTTTAGTCTCATTGATGAATCTCCCCCAGGACTTCTGACTTCAGCTAGGCTGGGTGCCTGCTGCGTCTGCAGCACAGGTGTCTCCTGGAATCTTGCTTTATACTTGTAGGGAGTTCTCTCAGCCTCTCTCCTGCTTCCCACATCCCTTGTCTCGCATTTTCCTTCCCTTTGGAAGAGCACATGTTCCATAGCTTCCTGAGGAAAAAGCACGAGGGGAAAATGTGGACCGTTAGAATCTGAAAGTGTCTTCATCGCATCCCGCAGTTGATAGTTTGTGGATAGAATCCCGGAATGGGAGCCCTCACCTATGGAATCCCGGGACGGGAACCGTCACCCACGGGATCCCAGGACGGGGGCCCTCACCCACGGGATTTTGCAAGCAGTGCCTCATTGCCTTCTAGTTCCCAGGGTTGCTGTTGAGATAGTTAAACTCAGTTTGAGTCGTGAGCCTTTGTCAGTGACATTTTTTTGATCTATTGAGGCGCTATTTTTAAAAAATAAGATGCAGTCTTGCTCTGTCACCCAGGCTTGGGTGCAGTGATGCAACCTCGGCTCACTGTAGCCTCCACCCGCTGGGTTGGGTTCAAGCGATTCTCCTGCCTGAGCCTCCCGAGTAGCTGGTATTACAGGTGTGTACCACCACACCTGGCTAATTTTTGTATTTTTAGTACAGATGGGGTTTCACCATCTTGGTCAGGCTGCTCTTGAACTGCTAACCTCAGGTACTCCACTTGCCTGGGCCTCCCAAAGTGCTGGGATTTTAGGCGTGAGGCACTGCGCCCGCCTAGAGGCTTCTTTTTCTGTGACTGTTCCAGAAGTTCACGGTGAGGTACTCCATCCTACAGTAGCCCTGGCCGATCTGGAGAATCAGCACTTCAGTTTTGGGACATTTTTCCTTGGGTTATTTTGTGGTGATTTCCTCCCCTCTCTTTGATTTTTCTGAAGCTTCTGTTACATGATTTATTTTGTCTCCTGTCAACATTTAACAGAAGTGTTCATAGAAATGTTTAACACAGGCCGGGCACAGTGGCTCACGCCTGTAATCCCAGCACTTTGGGAGGCTGAGGCGGGCGGATCACGAGGTCAAGAGATCGAGACCATATTGGCCAACATGGTGAAACCCCGTCTCCACTAAAAATACAAAAATTAGGGTGTGATGTGGTGGCGCACACCTGTAATCCCAGCACTTTGGGAGGCCGAGGTGGGAGGATCACCTGAGGTCAGGAGTTGGAGACCAGCCTGGCCAACGTGGTGAAACCCTGTCTCTACTAATAACACAAAAACTAGCTGGGCATTGTGGTGCACACCTGTAATCCCAGCTACTCAGGAGGCTGAGGCAGGAGAATTGCTTGAACCTGGGAGGCGGAGGTTGCAGTGAGCCAAGATTGCACCGTTGCACTCCAGCCTGGGCGACACAATGAGACTCTCTCGAAAAAATGTACAAAATACAAAAATTAGCTGGGCGTGGTGATGAGGCCTGTGGTCCCAGCTACTCAGGAGGCTGAGGCAGGAGAATCGCTTGAACCTAGTAGGCGGCTGTTGCAGTGAGCAGAGATCTCACCACTGCACTCCAGCCTGGTGATAGAGCAAGACTGTGTCTCAAAAAAAAAGAAAAGAAAAGAAATGTTTAACAGAAATCTTGTGTTTTCCATTCAACATTTTCTCCAATTGATGTAGTGATGGTTTTATTTCATTTTAAATTTCTAAGAGACTTTTTTTGAAATTAAAAAAATAGCATCCTGTTTTTGTTCAATGGATGCAGTATCATCTCTGAAGATACTAATGATATTTTTTTCTTTCTTTTTTTTTCTGAGACGGAGTCTTGTTCTGTCACCCCAGCTGGAATGTGGTGGCACGATCTCAGCTCACTGCAATGTCTGCCTCTCAGGTTCAAGCGATTCTCCTGCCTCAGCCTCTTGGGTAGCTGGGATTACAGGTGCCCGCCACCACACTCTATGTGTAGTAGAGACGGGGTTTCACCTTGTTGACCAGGCTGGTCTTGAACTCCTGACCTCATGATCCACCCGCCTCAGCCTCCCAAAGTGCTAGGATTACAGGCGTGAGCCACTGTGCCCAGCACGATATGTGTTTCTTTTCTTTTGTTTTTTTTTTTTGAGATGGAGTCTCGCTCTATCACCAGGCTGGAGTGCAATGGCACAGTCTCTGCTCACTGCAACCTCCGCCTCCTGGGTCCCGGTTCAAGCAGTTCTCCTACCTCAGCCTCCCAAGTAGCTGGGATGACAGGCACGAGCCACCACGCCCAGCTAATTTTTGTATTTTTTAGTAGAGACGGGGTTTCACCATGTGGACCAGTCTGGTCTTCAACTCCTGACCTCCTGATCTGCCCGCCTGGGATTACAGGCATGAGCCACTGCGCCCGGTACAATGTGTGTTCCTTTAACCCTCCCCTCACCGCTGTCTGGTTTCTGCTGCTTCCCAGTTGCTATTTTGTTGACTTTGGTCTTTCTTTTCCATGTTTGCGGTTTCCTCTGGTAGTACCTGGTTTCCTACTTCTATTTAAGAATGTGGTCTACAAACCAGCAGCAAGAAGTGTCCAAGATGCCCAGAAGTGTCCAAGATGCCCAGAAGTGGTCCCTGAATTTCCTTTTCCGCTTTTAGTGGGACCCAGTACTCTCTGGAGACGTGGCTGATTCCAGACAGCGTTGCAGACTTTAGCAAATAAAAATTCAGGACTCAGGCCAAGTGCGGTGGCTCACGCCTGTAATCCCAGCACTTTGGGAGGCCAAGGCGGGTGGATCATGAGGTCAGGAGTTCAAGACCAGCCAGACCAACATGGTGAAACCCCGTCTCTATTAAAAACACAAAAATTACCAGGGCATGGTGGCGGGTACCTGTAGTCCCAGCTACTCAGGAGGCTGAGGCAGGAGAATCACTTGAACCTGGGAGGCGGAGGTTGCAGTGAGTAGAGATCCCGCCACTGCACTCCAGCCTGAGCGACAGAGCAAGACTCCATCTCAAAAAAAAAAAAAAAAAAAAAAAAAAAGAATGCAGGACTTCTTAAACTTGAATCTCAGATAAACAAGTAATTTTTCAGTGCAAGTGTGTCCAGTGCAATACTGAATCTGGCAACTCTAACTCCAGGTCTGTGGCAGGAAGTGTACTAGGAGAGCCTGGCACAGGCTGTCAGAGAGGGCTGTCAGAGGCTACAGCAGGCACACCAGAAGGACTCAGGAGCCAAGCTGGAAATGCCTTCACCGGCCAACGATGGGGCAACGTGAGCATCAAAAAGAATAGGGCCAGGCGCGGGGCTCACGCCTGTAGGCCCAGCACTTTGAAAGGCCGAGGTGGGCAGATCTCCTGAGCCCAGGACTGTTCGAGATCAGCCTGGCCAGGATGGCGGAACCCTGTCTCTACGAAACATACAAAAATTAGGCCAGGCACGGTGGCTCACACCTGTAATCCCAGCACTTTGTGTGGATCACTTGAGGCCAGGAGTTCAAGACCAGCCTGGCCAACATGATGAAACCCCATCTCTACTGAAAAAACAAAAATTAGCTGGGTGTGGTGGCAGGTGCCTGTAATTCCAGCTACTTGGGGGTGCTGAGACAGGAGAATTGCTTGAACCTGGGAGGTGGGGGTTGCAGTGAGCCGAGATCATGCCCCTGCACTCCAGCCTGGGCAACAAGAGCAAAACTGTCTGAAAAAAAAAGAGAAACAGAGAGAGGGGAAAGAGAAGAAGAAAGGGGAGGTTTCGACTGGGCGCCACGGCTTACTCCTGTAACCCCAGCACTTCAGGAGGCCGAGGTGGGCAGATCACCTGAAGTCAGGAGTTCGAGATCAGCCTGGCCAACATGGTGAAACCTTGTCTCTACTAAAAAAAAATACAAATAAATTAGCCGGGTGTGGTGGCGCACACCTGTAGTCCCAGCTACTCAGGAGGCTGAGGCAGGAGAATCACTTGAACCTGGGAGGCAGAGGTTGCGGTGAGCCAAGATCATGCCACTGCACTCCAGCCTGGGCAACAAGAACAAAACTCTGTCTCAAAAAAAAAAAGGTTGGGCAAGGTGGCTCACGCCTATAATCCCAGCACTTTGGGAGGCCAAGGTGGGTGAATCATGAGGTCAGGAGATTGAGACCAACCTGGCTATGGTGAAACCCCGTCTCTACTAAAATACAAAAAAGTTAGCTGGGTGTGGTGACGCACACCTGTAATCCCAGCTACTCAGGAGGCTGAGGCACGGGAATCGCTTGAACCCAGGAGTCAGAGGTTGCAGTGAGCAGAGATCGTGCCAGTGCACTCCAGCCTGGGCGACAGAGCAAGACTCCGTCTCAAAAAAAAAAAAAAAAGGAAAATCTTAATACATATATAAAGCCAATGAATCTTCAGGAGAACCAAGATTCTGCAGGAAGTAATGAAAGGTGTTCCCTGGACTTATCCACAGGGCCGCTCAGGGCTGCGGGGTCAGAGGGGACTGTCGTGCCCAGCCTTTCCCTCATATCTATCTGATCTACAGCAGACCAGGCACTCAGAGGACAGAAACCACATAGCAGGTGCAGCCCTGTGGTTCCGGGTCCGTCCCCACCCCTGGGTTTCAGAGAAGTGCATTGGTTTGCCCAGGCTGCAGCTGGTCTGCAGTCGCTGGACAAGCAGTGGGCCACGTCCTATCAGGGATGGGGCGCAGTGGCCAGCAGAGGTGACCTGGGCATAGGCCAGGGTGAGCCCTGAGGTTTCCTGTGGCTGAGAGCAGCACTGCAGGGGAGGTCGGGAGGTCCGTCTCCAGGTCTGCACCTTGAGGGAGCGCAGAAAGATCACTGCAGGCTTCCAGGTGGCCCAGGGACCGTGTGCTGTGTGCACGTGGCTGGGGCCGACCTCCAGGGGATGTCCTCACACCCACCCCGCTGACATGGGAAACAGCAGAACCCCCTCCTCCAAAGCGCCCCCAGCACCCGCTGCCGGCAGAGCTCAGCCTCGCCCTCCCCCCTGCAAAGGAGCGATTCAGGATCCCCTCCAGGACCTGCTGAACGTGGAGTGCCAGGGGCTCTGGAGCAGAGCAGCAGTGGCTCAATAACCAAGGCTCAGATCCATGCACACTGGGGTCAGTACAAACCTGATCGTTTTCGTTTCTGAGACTGTCTGGCTGTGTCACCCAGGCTGGAGTAAAGGTGGTACAATCACCACTCACTGCACCCTCCACCTCCCTGTCTCAGGCAGTCCTCCCACCTCAGCCTCCTGTAGCTGGGATCACAGGTGTGTGCCACTCTGCCCGGTTAACTTTTGTATTTTAGTAGAGACAGGGTTTCACCATGGCCAGGTTGCTCTCGATCTCCTGCCCTTGTGATCCACCCGCCTCGGCCTCCCAAAGTGCTGGAATTACAGGAGTGAGCCACTCACTGCGCCTGGACTTTTTTTTTTTTTTGAGATGGAGTTTCATTCTTGTTGCCCAAGCTGGAGTGCGGTGGCATGATCTCAGCACACCACAAATTCCATCTCCTGGATTCAAGCTATTCTCTTGCCTCAGCCTCCCAAGTAGCTGGGATTACAGGTGTGCACCACCACACCCAGCTAATTTTTGTATTTTTAGTAGAGATGGGTTTCACCATGTTGGCCAGGCTGATCTTGAACTCCTAACCTCAGGTGGTCTGCCCACTTCAGCCTCCCAAAGTCCTGGGATTACAGGTGGGAGCCACCGCGCCCAGCTGTTTTATTTTTGACTGGGTCTTGCTATGCTGTCCTGGCTGGTCTCCAGCTCCTGTGCTTAAGCAATCCTCCTGCCTCCACCTCCCAAAGTGCTGGGATTATAGGAGTGAGCCGCTGCACCCAGCTGATTTTCTATCATAATTGCATACATAATTTTTTTTTAAGAGACAGAGTCTTGCTATGTTGCCCAGGCTGGAGTGCAATGGCTATTCACAGGTGCGATCCCACTGCTGATCAGCACGGGAGTTTTGACCTGCCCCGTTTCCGGCCTGGGCCAGTTTACACAGGGCCCCCTGTGTCCCAAGGCCACTCCCAGCAGTCCCGCTGCAGCCGCGTCCTCAGGCCTGGTGTGGCATTTGCTGTCACAGGTCGCTCCCTGGAGTCCGTCCTCACCCCTCCAACCTGCCGCACCCCACCGTCTCATTCCCTCAAACACACTTGGCATAGTCCAGGAGGCTGGGGTCTGAGATGGCCAGTGTCCAGCCTAGTGCTGAGTCCCCAGTGCCCAGCAAGCCTGCCACCCAGGAGGTGCTCAGCAAACACTCCTCAACAATGGGCAGAGGGAATCTTCACCCATCATCTTCCACTACGTGGGCACAGGCCCATGTCTCTGTGTGTCTCTATGTTTCTGTGTCTGTGTGTCTGTGTGTGTCTCTGTGTCTGTGTGTGTCTTCCCAGGTGTGCGTGTGCCTGTGTGCCTGTGTTTCTGTATGTGGCTCTGTGTGTGTGTTTCCGTGTGTCTTTGTGTGTCTCCGTGTGTGTGCCTGTGTGTATGCATCTGTGTGGGTCTCTGTGTGTGTGTTTCCATGTGTGAATCTCTGTATGTCTCTGTGTCTCTATGTGTCATGTGCATGCATGTGTGTCTGTGTGTGTGTCTGCCTCCATCTGTCTTTGTGTATGTGTGTGCATGTGTGTATATGCATGTATGTGCATGCTTATGGGAGTATGAACTTGACATGCTGTGCATGTGTGTATGCATGTGTGTGTGCACGCTCATGGGAGTAGGGGTTGGCTGAGTTGTGTGCATGCATGTGCATTTGTGTGTGTGTATGCTCATGGGAGTGAGTATGTGCTTGGCTGTACTGTGTACATGTGTGTGCATGCATTTGTATGTGTGTGCCTGTATGTGCGCTCATGGGAGTATGGGCTTGGGTGTGCTGTATGTGCATGTGTGTGCATGCGTGTGTCTGTGTGTGCATACTCGGGAGTATGGTTTGGCTGTGCTGTGTGCAATGTGTGTGCATGCATGTGTGTGTCCACACTCATGGGAATATGGGCTTAGCTGTGCTGTGTGCATGTGTGTATGTGTGTGTGTGCATGCTCGTGGGAGTATGGGCTGTGCTGTGTGTGCATTTGTGTGTGTCTGTGTGCACGCTCATGGGAGTATGGGCTGTGCTGTGTGTGCATGTGTGTGTATGCGTGTGTGTGTGCACGCTCATGGGAGTATGGGCTGTGCTGTGTGTGCATGTGTGTGTATGTGTGTGTGTGCATGCTTATGGGAGTATGGGCTGTGCTGTGTGCATGTGTGTGTGTGTCTGTGTGCATGCTCATGGGAGTATGGGCTGTGCTGTGTGCATGTGTGTGTATGCGTGTGTGTGCACACGGGGGTGAGTGGGCTTGGCTTGCTGTGTGCATGTGTGTATATGCGTGTCTGTGTGTGCACGCTCACGGGGGTGAGTGTGGGCTTGGCTGTGCTGTGTTCATATGTGTATGCATGTGTCTGTGCACGCTCATGGGGGGTTGTGGGCTTGGCTGTGCTGTGTGTGCATGTGTGTGCATGGGTGTGTCTGCACACTCACGGGGGTGTGGGTTTGGCTGTGCTGTGTGCATGTGTGCACATGCGTGTGTGTGCACGCTCACGGAGGTGAATGTGGGCTTGGCTGTGCTGCCTGTGGCTCTGAGTGCCTGTGGTTTTTCTTCCCAATGAGCCGGGCTGCCTGGAATGTTGAGTCACCAGAATGGCAGCCTACATCAGGTCCTCAGTGTGGGCATGGGGCCACCTGACCCCTCTCGCTCCACCCTGCCTCCTAGAGGAGAAGGGTCCAGGGCACTGGTTTGTTGGGCTTGGCCAGGGCCCGGCGATGCCAGTGGCTTTGTTTTGTCCTGGTCTGTCCTCTTCCCAGAGGGAAAAATGCCAGGCCAGGCTGGGAGCTAAGTCACATACTCACAACTCTGGCCACGTCCCCAGCTAGCAAGGGCTCCACAGTCCCAGCCCAGCAAGGGGCAGGAGGGGCGCGGGTCAGTGGCCATGGGAGGAGCAGGTGGCCTGGTCACTGCTGGTCCTGCTCTCTCCTGTGGCTGTTTCCTGCTGAGGACTTAAGAGGCAAGGGCAGGGAAGAGGCCTGGGGGCCTCCACGGCCTTTCACTCCTTGCCCAGGGCCCCAGGGAGGTCAGCTGCCCCCGCGGCCCTCTCAGACTACAGCCTCTGGCTTGCATCTCAATTGGCTGGAGCCCACTGCCCAGAGAGGGAAGGCTCTGCAGGGAGTGTGACGTGCCCTGCCCTGAGGCTGTCGAGTGCATCAGGCGCCCCTCTGAGCCTGGAGCAGACCTGGCTCCCCTCCCAGGCCTGCACCTGGAGCTAGGCCCTTCCAGACCCGAGGGCTGACCCTGTCCCCCCCACCCAAACTGCTGTCTGTCATCCTCCCTCCACAGGGGAGAGAAAGAACACGGAGAGTGTGACCGAGGGAGCCAGAGAAGGAGACAGAGACAGCGGAGGCCGAGGCCCCAGGGTGTGCAATGGAGACAGACGCCGCCGGCCGGCCGCCAGCTCTAATAGAAACCAGTTGGAAAAACAGGAGGAGAGGCCAGCAGAGGCCAGGCCTTGAGCCCGGCCAGGTGGGGCTTGTTTTTCCAGAATGAAAGGCCCGGGGAGGGAGCAGGGCTGTAGGGACAAGTTCAGCCCAGAAGCCAGTTTGGAAAGGGCCCCGCCCACCCGGCCGGCCATGAGTCTGACAGGTCCCGTCCGGTCCGGGGTGGGGGGGGGGTGGGGTCTTGTGTCTTTAGGAGGTCCCGGTCCTGCCCGTTGCCGTCCCCCCCACCGCACCCTCTCACTGGGGCAGCAGCGGGGCCCCTCCCCTTGCCCTGAGACCAAGCCTGATCAGACTGGGTTTCCCATTGTCTGAGGACTTGGGGACCAGAGCGGGGTTCGGGGCGAGTCCCCCACCCACCCGGGGCCGTAAGGAGCACTCACTCCAAGTGGGCGGGCTGAACTGTGCGCTGAGCGTTTCTTGTGGTTGTTCAGATTTTTTTTTCTTGAGGTTTGCTTAACTAGAAGGAGTGGGTTTGGTACACAGTGCAGCTCTGTTATTTTGCATTTGTTTATGTGACTTTGTGAGTTTTCCCAGAGTTTCAAATTTGTGCCTTCTGTGGCAGGGTCCCACCCCTCCCCTTCCTGAAGGAGCTCCTAACCCGGGACCTGGTTTCAGGGACACCAGGACAACCCCAGGGGATGGGGCCAGCAGGGAAAGGTCTGCCACCCCTAGGACCCCCAGGCCTCCCAGTGCTCAGGGCACCCCCTCCCTGGCTGAGTCTGCGGGTCGTAAAGGGGATGACTGGCCAGCAGCGTCCAGCATCCTCTCCCAAGAGAGTCCACTGTGGCCCCCGAGGAGACAGTACCAAGGTCATGCCAGCTAAGGGTTGGAGCTGGAAGGGAATCTGGTCTGAAGGAGGGTGCCAGGGTGTACAGTGGGTTGGGGGTTCCCAGCACTGGGAGGACTTTCTGGGGCCTGGAGCAGGCAAGAGGAGGCCCCTGACCTGAGGTGGCTCATGTAGGGGGAAGCCAGAGGCAGGGCCGAGGGGACACCCGACAGTCCCAACGCTGCACAGCCAGCTGAGAAGGCTCCCAGATGTCAGACACGCCCACACAGCATCAGGGACCCACGCCCTCCGACCGGCTCGTCTCTCCAAGGGTGGGGTCACTACCCCCTCCCCAGGCCTGACCAGAGAAGGGCTGGGCTTCTGCTCCCACACTGCCCCTCCCCAATAGCACAGCAAGGATGGGGGAGCCAAGGGGCCCGGGAGGAGCCAGAGGGGGCGGTCCTCAGGCTGTCGACCGGCCCAGGGCTCCGTGATGTCACCGCGGGTGCTAAGGAGGGGGAGGGGGTCGGGCTGTTTTTCTGGAGACAGACTTAGAGCCGAGTGGGACCAAGCCTGGGGCTGGGTGGGGGGCCATGGCGCTGCCATCCCGAATCCTGCTCTGGAAACTGGTGCTTCTGCAGAGTGAGTGTGGGGCGCTGGGAGGCGGCTGAGGGGCAGCACATGGGGCTGTGCAAGTCTGTTTCAGACAAAACGGCCTGTCTGAGCTTGGGCCAGGAGGGGTGGGAAGGCCCCACCGGGGAGGAAGACGGGTCTGGGGGCACTCGGGAGAGCCGATCTCAGATGGTGTGACATTGCCGGAGGGTGTGACGTTAGCCAGCCTCCTCTTGCTAGGGAGTGGAGCCCAGAGGGCCAAGAAGGGTGAGGGGGCCTCTCCCTCAGGGCCCCTCCTGCACCCCAGCTTGCTGGGGGTCTGCGCTTCTCCCAGTTGTAAGGAGTGGGTCAGGGATTGAGGGGAGCCGGAGAACTGTGAGCCTGAAGGGTCTGTTCCAGCCCCCGCTCCCAGGCCCGGGCCGGCCTGCTGACCGGGCACATTCCTCTGGGAAGCTCCCAGGCTCCCAGCCACATCTCTGGGGCAGTTTTCATGGAGGATCTATGGGAGGGAGCAGCCCCCAGTGATCGAGTCACAGGATGGAAACAGCTTTTATTACCCACAGGCCCCGGAGTGCAGGGCCCGCTGGGAGGCTAGGGAAAGTGGAGAGACAAGGACCCCCAGGCCAGTCCTTTATTGGGACCAGGGCACACAGCTTTCCCTCAGGGAGCTTTTTTTTTTTTTTGGATGGAGTGTCTCTCTTGTCACGGAGGCTGGAGTGCAGTGGCATGATCTCGGCTCGTTGCAACCTCCGCCTCCCAGGTTCAAGCGATTCTCCTGCCTCAGCCTCCTGAATAGCTGGAACTATAAATGCTCACCATCACGCCTGGCTAATTTTTTACATTTGTAGTAGAGACAGGGTTTCACCACGTTGGCCAGGCTGATCTAGAACTCCTGACCTCAGGTGATCCACTTGCCTCGGCGTCCCAAAGTGCTGGGATTACAGGGGTGAGCCGCCACGCCTGGCTGGGGAGTTTTAACTGGTGGGTTTAAAGCAAGCGGCACCAGCCCGTGGGGACACACTGTGACTTTGTGGGGACTCTGTGGTGTGGCTGCACAGTCCATGTGGAGCTCAGGGTCTTTGGGGACACAGGGGTTGGTCACCCTAGGACGGCTGCGTTGAGGGGGTGTCTGGGTGGGCCAGCTTGAGGAAGGGGGACATGAACTGGAAACTGTCTCTGGTGGCAGCCCTGCTTCCGGTCGGAGGAAGTCCAGCCTAGATTCAGGATGGATGCTGAGGCAGCCTAAACCGATGCCAGTTCCCTGCAAGCAGGAACGTGGGCCTGTGGGGTGGCGGCCAGGGTCACCACCCACATTCACCCTTCAGGCCTCTGCCCCTATGCAAGCACCTCAGGGGCTGTGCTGAGCCTTGGGTATGGTGTGGGGTCCCCACTATCTGAGGGTCTGAGGCCCCTGGGCTCTGGGGCACAGCCCTGGAGAGGTGCACACACTCCCCAGAGAGAGCGTGGGGGATCCCGCAGATCCAGCCTTGGTCCCGGCATTGGTGCTCTGGGTGACTGGGCTGCAGCCAGGCAGAGTGGTCCCAGGGACACGCACACACCCCAGAACCAGCTGGCTTGGGGCCTGGCTTCCCCACCCCACAAGGGCAGGTGGCATCCACAGCCCAGCAGGGTGACAGGGAGGGCTACCCGGGCTGTGTGAGAGGTGCCCTCCACGCACCTAAGTGGACCTCACAGCACCCACCTTGTCTGGGACCACAGGAGGGACTCCAGGGGGTCAAGGGGGGGGGGCCCAAGGCCGGGTGGGGCTGCGGGTGGCCTCTCAAGCTCACTCCTCTCCTTCCAGGCTCTGCCGTCCTTCTGCACTCAGGTTAGTGACCCTGGCCACAGCTGCCTGCCCCCAGTCCCCTTCAGCCCCTACCGACTTGCCAGGCCTCTCCGGTGGGGGTCATCGGGCCCCGCCCCTCCCCACTGACTCCCTCATCCTCATCAGGACCCTCGGGGCCCACCCCTCCCCAGCTGACCCCTCTTCTCCACCAGCACCCTCGGGCCCGCGCCTCCCCCACTGACTCTCCACCAGCACCCTCGGGCCCGCCCCTCTCCCACTGACTCGCCACCAGCACCCTCGGGCCCGCCCCTCTCCCACTGACTCTCCACCAGCACCCTCGGGCCCGCGCCTCCCCCACTGACTCCCCCCTCTCCACCAGGGCCCTCGGGGCCCGCCGCAGCCGGCAGTTCTGTGGTGTCTGAGTCCGCAGTGAGCTGGCCGGCGGGCGCCCGGGCGGTGCTGCGCTGCCAGAGCCCGCGTATGGTGTGGACCCAGGACCGGCTGCACGACCGCCAGCGCGTGCTACACTGGGACCTGCGCGGCCCCGGGGGCGGCCCCGCGCGCCGCCTGCTGGACTTGTACTCGGCGGGCGAGCAGCGCGTGTACGAGGCGCGCGACCGTGGCCGCCTGCAGCTGTGCCCCGCGGCCTTCGACGACGGCAACTTCTCGCTGCTCATCCGCGGTACGGGGGTGGGGAGGTGGGGGGTGGGGGCTGCGGGGGCTGCGGGGGCACCGCCGAGCTCACGCGCGGCTTCCTCCCGGGTGCGCAGCGGTGGAGGAGACGGACGCGGGGCTGTACACCTGCAACCTGCACCACCACTACTGCCACCTCTACCAGAGCCTGGCTGTCCGCCTGGAGGTCACCGACGGCCGTGAGTGCGCCCCCGCCCCCGCCCCCCGCCCCCCGCCCCGGCCCGCGCGCCGCTGACCGCGCCCCCTTCGCAGCCCCAGCCACCCCCGCCTACTGGGACGGCGAGAAGGAGGTGCTGGCGGTGGCGCGCGGGGCGCCCGCGCTGCTGACCTGCGTGAACCGCGAGCACGTGTGGACCGAGCGGCACGTGGAGGAGGCGCAGCAGGTGGTGCACTGGGACCGGCAGCCGCCCGGGGTCCCGCACGACCGCGCCGACCGCCTGCTGGACCTGTACGCGTCGGGCGAGCGCCGCGCCTACGGGCCGCCCTTCCTGCGCGACCGCGTGGCCGTGGGCGCGGACGCCTTTGAGCGCGGCGACTTCTCGCTGCTCATCGAGCCGCTGGAACCGGCCGACGAGGGCACCTATTCCTGCCACCTGCACCACCACTACTGCGGCCTGCACGAGCGCCGCGTCTTCCACCTGACGGTAGCCGAACCCGACGCGGGGCCGCCCCCCCGGGGCTCGCCTGGCAACGGCTCCAGCCACAGCGGCGGCCCTGGTCCAGGTGAAGGAGGCCGCCCGGGGACCCGGGAAGGCGGGAGCCCACGCCCCCGGCGCTGCTCTGCCCCCGCCGTCCCTCACCCGAGGCCCGCGGAGCCCAGCGGGGGTGGCCTGGGTGGGCGCAGGTCGCGCTGGGGCCTGACGCCGCCCCCTCTCGCCCCCGCAGACCCTACGCTGGGGCGCGGCCACAGTGTCATCAATGTCATCGTCCCCGAGGGCCGGGCCCACTTCTTCCAGCAGCTGGGCTACGTGTTGGCCACGCTGCTGCTCTTCATCCTGCTGCTGGTCACCGTCCTCCTGGCCGCCCGCAGGCGCCGCGGAGGTGAGGCTGCCTCGCAGAGCCAGCGGCCGCAGGATACTCAGGGGGGCGGGGGGGCGGTCCTCTGGGCTGGGGGACTTGTGGAGAGGGCGGCACTGCCCCTGATATGTCTCCTTCCCAGGCTACGAATACTCGGACCAGAAGTCGGGAAAGTCAAAGGGGTGAGTGGCCCCCTCCCGGCCCTCCTAGGGACCAGCCCCCACCAACCCAGCTGTAACCTCCTCCCACCCTCGCTTTCCAGGAAGGACATGAACTTGGGAGAGTTCACGGTGGCTACTGGGGACCAGATGCTTTACAGGAGTGAAGACATCCAGCTAGGTGAGGGGTGCTGGGACACCAAGGCACAGGCGGGGCTCTTAGGCCTGGGCTGGGAAGTGCATCCTGGGAGGGGGGACCTCAGCCTGCTCTCCTCCCACAGATTACAAAAACAACATCCTGAAGGAGAGGGCCGAGCTGGCCCACAGCCCCCCACCCGCCAAGAACGTCGACCTAGACAAAGGTGGGCGGGCACCTCAGCCCATCTCAGAGCCCGCCCCTCCCCCCACTCCACCTCATCTGGGACCCCTGAGGGCAGGCACCAGCCAGCTCCAGGCCGGGCTGGCTCAGAAGCTGGGGAGTCCTGCTGGGGGTCTGGGTGTCTCCCACTGGGATGAGGTGGAGAGCAGATACCAACCCCTGGTACCCTTGGCTTCCAGGGTTCCGGAAGGAGTACTGCAAATAGGGTGGCCCTGGGCTCCTGGCTGGACCAGCAGCTGCGCCTCTCCTGTCTGTGCCCCTCAGGGCGTCTCCTGATGTCCCGGGCTCACCCCCTTCTAGCGGCTGGTCCCGCTTTCCTGGAACTTGGCCTGGGCGTGTGCAAAGGTCGCCTCCACACCCCTCTTCTAAGGATTTGGTGGCCGCATAGCCCCCGCCCCTTCAGCCTTTGCTCACGGGTGGCCCTGCCCACCCCTGGCACAACAAAGATCCCCTGATGCCCATGAAGCCCTCAGACCCTCCTGGCTTCTGCCTGCTGGGGGCTGAAGACATTGCCGGAGGACACTCCCGTCAGAGCCTGGCAGCCTGGAAGCTGTGGCCAGCCTCAGGGAAGGAGTCCCCACTCCTCCCGGGACGCTGCCTGCCGCCGAGGGCTCCCAGGGGCTCCTCCGCCTGCGCCATGCACAAATCCAGGCCCCATCTGTTCTGCCTGGGGACCTGGTGACTTGGCGAATGCCAGCCCAGCCCTGGCCCAGCTGTGCTGCTTTGGGTCACCTGGGGCTGCACCCCCGCCCTTTCTCTGCTTCCACCCCTACCCTAGCCTTGATCTCAGCTACCCGGCAGTCCCTGGGCTCCCTGTGACTTCTGACTTGACACTCCTCCCTTGGCCCCTGCCTGGGCTGGAGTCTGGGTCTGGGGCCACATTTGGCTTCTGTACCGGCTGAGGACAGGGGAGGGGGTGAAGGTGGTTTGGGGTGGCTGGTGTTGCCACTCTCAGCACCCCATGTTTGCACCTGCTGGTGGAGCTGCCACCATCACAATAAAGGCCACATCTGATTTTTAGACTTGGCCTGGGTATGTCTCTGAAATCCCGTCTCCTGGGAGTCCCCACATGCCTTCCTCTCTCCACCTGAAGCCCCTGCCGTGGCGAGAAACGTCTGGGTCTGGGTCCTCTGGGAGCCAGTGTCCTGGGAAGGGGACATTTGAGCTAGTTGTGTGTGGCGTGCCTCTGGTCGTGAAGGAGTTGAGAGAGCCTCTTGAGGGTGGACCTGGACGTGGTGGGCGGGGTGGTGGTGGTGGCTGTGAGGACTCGGGAGCAGCTCTCCGAGACACACCAATGGGATGTACTGGGAGTGGGAGTAGCGGGATGCGGGTCAGACACTCGTAAAGGGGGTCGAAGCAAGGAGGCTCCGGCAGAGGCAGCCGAACAGCAGGGCAGCTCCAAGAGTCCTGGCCAGGCCAGCACGGATCCGGCCCTAGAATCCTTTCCCGCTCAGTTATAGGCTGGTCGGGCCTAGAATCTCAGCACAAGTTCAGGGGGGGAGGTGGGGGGAGCGGTGGGGGCAGGAAGGCCCGCGGCCCGGGGTCTTGGCAGCACAGACCAGCGACAAAGGGCTGCTTCTTGAGGCCGGCGTCACCACCCAACCCCATCCTCCAGTCCTCCCAGGACAATGGGGGTGGAAAAGGGTATGGTGGCCCACAAGGACCGCAGCAGCACAGGTCGGGAGGGAGGCTGATCTGGGGAGGTGTGGCTTGAAGATGCACCTCCCTCCCAGCCCGGTGACCTCTGGCCCCACCAGTGCACACAACGTCTCTGGACAAGGTCCCTGCTGGCAGGGCCCCAGCTGGACCACGTCTGCGTCAGCACCGGAACTGGCCTCAGGCCTCTGGCTTCCAGCCTCTCTACTGACTTGTCTGGGGTCAGGCCCCGGCATCTGTGTGGCTCCTCCTCTGCTCTGTGGCCGCTTGCGTCTGGCCTGGGGCAGGGACTGGCTTCCTCCCTTCCTAGGCCCTCAGCAGACCGCCCTCTTAGGTCTTCCTGCCTGGCTTCCGACGTCTGGGGAAACCGAGGGCTGCGGGAAGGTGGCCCAGGCTCCAGGCAGAAAGGGCTGGCTGCTGAGCTGGCCGGGCTTGGCTGAGCGGACGCCACAGCTCTCCCGCTCAGAGCCGCGGTGCAGGCAGGACCAGGACACCGGGTCCAGCCTGACCGTCCAAACGCGGGGGGGTTTCTCTCTGAGGCGGCGCAGCCCCGGGCATAGTCAAGGCCCGACAGATGCGAGAGTCCCAGAATCCTGCCGGCCTCCTGGGGACGGGTCCTAAGGGGCCCCACGCGCCCCCTTCCCCATCGCTCCAGCCCCGTCCAGGAACCTCCTCGCTCTCCCCAGCCTGGGTCGCCCTCTAGTGGCTTCCGCGCTGCCTGCTGGGGTCGGGCCGGGAAGGCCTCCAGCCCCGCGGGCCCCGGAGCAGCGAGCCCGGATGCCCAGCGGCCTTAGGGGGCTGCTCGGGGTACCCCCTGCCCTGCAGAGGACCCCAGAACGAAATCCCTCCAGCCGCCGCGCGCTCCGACGCTTCCGTGCACGCCCGTGCCCACGCGCGCGCCGCTTCTGTCCGGCCTGCGGCCCGGACCCCGTGGTACCCGGCAGAGGGCACACTGGCCGGGAGCCTTCGCGAGGGCGCAGAGGGACCGGGCGCGTCCTCAGCGCCACGCACTCGGCGTCCCCAAGGTCCCTCCGCCCGCCCGGAGCGCCCCGGTCGCCCACAGGCCCAGGGCCAGGCCGCACGGGGCTGCACCGGGGGACTGCGGGCGCCCGAACGGCGGGGAGCGCGGGGGCGGGTCCGGGGCGGGGCGAGCGAGTGGCGCCTGCGCCTGCGCAGCCTCGCCCCGCCCCCGCTGCGGGCTCCCGTGACGTCATCGCCGCGCGCTCGGGCGCCCCCCCGCGGCCGCGCTCAGGGCCCCGGGCCGGGCGGTCCCTTTAACGGCGCGGCCCGAGGGGCGCGGGCGGGAGCGCGGCGGGGCTGAGCGCGCCCTCCGTGCTGCGTCCCTCGCGCCGCTCCCGGGCCAGGGGCGGATGGGCGGCCGTGGGCCGCGGGGCAGCAGTCGGGACGCGCGCGGGAGCCGGGGGCGGCGGCCGAGGCCTGGGCGGTCGGGCGGGGGCGCCCGGGGGCCTCGGCGCGGCGGGGCCGGGAGCGGCGCGGGCCGGGCGGGGCGCAGGCGGGCGGGCGGGGAGCGCCCCGCGTCCGAGCCCCGGGCCGGGCCCTGAGCGCGCGGGCTCCGCGCCGCCGCCGCGCCATGGCGGAGACCAAGATCATCTACCACATGGACGAGGAGGAGACGCCGTACCTGGTCAAGCTGCCCGTGGCCCCCGAGCGCGTCACGCTGGCCGACTTCAAGAACGTGCTCAGCAACCGGCCGGTGCACGCCTACAAATTCTTCTTCAAGTCCATGGACCAGGACTTCGGGTCAGTCGGCCGCCGGGCCCACGCGAAGCTGGCGCGGGCTCGGGGGTCGCACCTGCACGCGCGGGGACGGGGCGGGGGTCCTGGGCCGCCCGCGCCCCTGGGACCTGCGACCGCGACGCGCCTCCGCCAGGGGCGGCGGGGGTGGCGGCCTCGGCCCGCGGGCGGCGCGCGCCCACCTGTCCGCGAAGCAGGGCCATGGCAGGCGGGGGTCCCGGCGTCCCTGGCCGCCGCCTCCCGGCCCCAGTCCGGCCTTGGCCCGGGTCAGACCCCGTCGGCCGCATTTCTTCCACCGGGGCTGGCCCGTTGGTGCGGGCTGGGGTCAGGGGCGTGTCAGTGGGAAGGAAGCAGGGTGGGGTTCTCTAGCTGGGATGGGGAGACGTGGGGGGACAGGTTCACCAACCTGCTAGGGTTCACGGAAGCTTCGACAGGCCCAACACAGGTCCCCCTGGTCCCCTTCTCGGTCCCTGTGACGGGGCCGAGGCCAAGGGCCACTGGTGGCCATGAAACTTTATTCACTCACCCCTGCCCTGAGCTCCCTGTCCGACCTTGTCCGCACTGAGCCACAAAGCAACTCAGGCCATCGGCTGTTTCCGGACAGCCTGGGTTAGCGCCTCGGCGCTGGGCCTCCGTGGTGGCAGTCCCGGGTGAGGAGGCCCCTGCTGTGCAGAGCTAGGCCCTCTGGACAGGGAGCAGGAGACTGGCCGTCAGCTTGAGGCCTGGCCCTGCCCGGCCAGCGGTAACCTGAGTCCAGAGTCCCAGCTCAGCAGTACCAGGGACGGTAGGCCCCGTGGGCCTGGCAGGTGAGCCTGGCTGCCCTCCAGCAAGCCGTGTCCTTGTGTGTGGCTGTGTCCTGGGACTGTGACATTAAGGCTGTTTCCTGGATTCTGTGGTTGCAGGCTCCCCTGGCAGCCCCAGGTCTGGTCAAGCTGGGTCCCCGCTGGGGTTGTCAGGGGGCCCAAGGGACATCTAGACAGCTGTACTTTCCTTCTCCACCCCCCCACCAGGGTGAAGCAGAGAGGGCAGGGTGCGTCCTTGGCAGCCTCTGAAGGCTGGGCACTCCCCGCTCAGCTCGGCAGCCCTCCTGCCCGCTCCGGTCAGGTTGGGCAGGAGGGGGCGGTTTGTTTTGTGAGTCTGGTTGGGTGCCTCCCCCGCTGGGGACCTTGCAGTCCCTGCTGCTCTGGGCCTGGGCTGCTTTGGCCTTGAGCATGGGGTTTGTGTCAGCGCACTTTGTTTTTGTTAGTTTATTATCGTTACAAAAGTTAGCAAAGTCACTAGTGCTCTTCGTCCTGCTGCCAGGAAATGTGCGGTGAGGAGGTGCCCAGCCCCCAGGTTCCTGCCCCTGGACCATGCTCCTGGTGAAGCCCTGGGAGAGCTTGTCTTCTGCTTCTGACACCCCCTGGGGGCTGCCCAGGGGAGACAGCCTGGCTGCTGCTCCTGTGCACTTCCAGCAGAGGCTGCGCCTGCTGGGCACACGGGCAGGACCTGTGGGTGCCCGGGCCTGGGAGCAGTGTGGGCAGGTCTGGGTGTTGAGGCAGGCTTGGGGATGAGGGCAGGGAAGAGACACGGAGCTCCAGTGTACAGCTGTGAAGGCTGCAGGCTCACGGGGACTGCGGAGGTCAGGGTTGGGCTGGCTGTGGGGGTTGGGAGGGATGGCCTGAGGTGATGCTGCAGGCGCGAGGCTGGGGCTTGCTCTGTGTCCTCTGGCGGGTGGCCTCAGGAGCCTCCAGAGAACCCCCATCAACTGCTTGCTCCCTCCCTCCCCTGAGTCGTCCCCGAAGAGCTCTCAGCACTGTTCTGTGGACTAGAACCCTGGGGGAGGGCCAGTCATTCACTCACACTCTAGCTTAAGCGAGAGCTGAGCTAGATGCTCGCCCTGGATGCCAATTGAATGTGGCTGGAGCTTGGGGGAAGAGAAGGCAGGTCCTGGCCGGTCTGTGGTGGCCTCCATGAGAGAGGGAGCCTCAGGCTGGAGACCTTCCAGAGGCCCTGAGTCGGGGCTTCCTGTGCCAGCCCCTGCTCCACTTCCAGAGCACGGCTGACCACCTCGCGGTGCAGGGAGCCTGGGTCCTGGGCACAGCCATGTGCTCTGGGCTGGGCCTACTCCCCATGCATGGCTTTGGCCCAGCAGGGGAAGGTCCCCTGCTTGTCATCTGCTTTTCATGCCCTGGTCACAGGTGTTCTGACTCCGGAGAGCAGAACTAGGGAGGGTCTTCGCCTGATGCTGGGTTTAGTGGTTGGCAGGGGTCTCACCCAGCCTTTGGCTGAGGCAGAGGAGGGACAGTGCTGGGCTCCGGGTCCCCGCTACCGGGTGTGTGGTGCATGCCGGGCCTGCTGGACTTGGCCCTGAGCCCGTCCGTTGGGGACAGCTTCCACAGTTCATCTCTGAGCGGGGGGTGACCCAGGCCCAGGGGCTGGGGGATGGGTAGAACCCAGACTGTGGCCTCAAAGCCCCGGTCCCTGGGGCTGCCTGCCATGGGCCTGAGTGTGTGACAGCTCCCTGTGCCCTGGCTGATGCTGTGTGGACTGTGGGCTGGGGGAGGCTGTGCCTGGCCTGGGCTGCCAGGGGAGCCCCCACTCCTTTCCCTGTCTGTGCCGCCTGGGGCCTGTAACTCAGCCTCTCTGTGCCATGAGTGCCTCTCTGGTGTTGGGAGAGTCCAGGCAATACACCCACTGCACTCAGAGACACGGCCCAGCAAGGACACTTGAGCCTGTGTGGCCTGAACCTGGGGAGGGGCTCAGAGAGACCCCAGGACTCAGTACCACCCAGGGGACAGGCTGCTGGGAGAGCCGCTGGTTCTGGGGTCAGGGATTGGGAGGCCACAGACCCCCAAGGCTGAGGGCCCCGACCTGGGGCATGTACAGAGGGCTCTGAACGCATGGGATGGCTCTGTGCCTCCTGGCCTGGTCCAGCTATCCCTGCCAGCTTCCTGCTCCACCTTGGGAGAATGGGGTGCAGTCGGGGCCATGCCACATGGTGGGCAGCTGGCTGTGGCCTCTGGGAGATTGGAGGGTCTTCTGTGGCCGGCGTGGCCATGCTGGCTCCCACGGCACTGCCTCTGAGCGGGTTCCTCCCCAGGGCGGGTCTGTGGGGGCAGAACACAGAGGTTAGCTGGGCCTCACAGGGAATCCTGAGGTGGGGGCACAGCACTGGCAGGGGCGGCCCTGTCGGCTGCTCTGAGTTTCAGCAGAGGCTTCTCCAGAGGTGCAGGGAGCCCGGGTGGTAGGTGCACCCCCCATGCCTGGCCAGCCTCCAGCACCCTCCCCCATCTGGTTGGGGTGGGGAGGGCAGGGCTCTGCCTGAGACCTGGATACCTGCCCCCTGGAGCCCCAGGCAGGCCCCACCCTTCCTTCTGTGCTGTTTAGGTCCCGCTACCTTCCTCCTGACCCAGCCAGGCTGGGGTCTGCACCCTGCCACCAGGGGCAAGGCAGGACTCGTCACCCCATTGGGCTGAAGAAAGTGGAGGTAGAAGGGCCTCTGGGCCCTGGCTGGGTGTCTGTGCGGGGGGCAGGGGGCAGGGACATCTCAGGCAGCCTGGGGTCTTCGTGAGGCCCTGGCGGGGTGGGCCGTGGGGGGCTTGGGCCACTCTAGGTGGTGGGAGGGGCGGGGCCGTCTGCCGGTGAAGCCAGGTGTGCACTGCCCTGGGGCCCTGCGTGGCCAAGTGTCTCCCTCAGGTGAGTCAGAGGGCGCTGCGGTTGGGTGTAGCACTACCGGCCCGGCCACCTGGAGCCATGTGTCAGGGGCTGGGGGGACCCTGCCAGGGTCTCTGCTATGGCCAGACCCCTCAGAGGTGGGGCCTCACTGTGGGCTCTGGCCCCCTGGCTGCAGCTGATGGTGGCTTGGTGTCCATGGGGTCCGCCTCACCCTGGGTGGCTCCAGCCTTCCAGGTGTGACAGCCCCTCACGGTGGCGCCCTCATCCTGGCATAGGGTCATGGCTTACCTGGGAAGCCGGCCCTCCTCCTCAGGGCTGTGGCTCCTGTGTGGGGGCAGCAGACATGAAGGGGTCTCAGAAGTGACCCTCTCTGCTCTTTGGGGGCACCCACCTCATGGCCACAGCCTGGCCCTGGGAGGCCCGGGGAAGTGGCTGCAGGACCCCAGAGGGCTGGGGAGGGGTGTCTGCTCCCACCCAGGCTGGCCCTGCGTGCTGTCCACTCTGCCCTGAGGCCTGGGGCCTCCTCCCAGCAAGTGGGCGGGCCAGGGCTTGGGCCTGGGTTTGCTGCTTTGCCAGGGGCTCCTGCTACCTGCTGCTGCTGGGGCCTGGCTGAGTCAAGGTGCCCGGAGCCAGGGGGCCTGGAGCGGCCAGTAGGGGTGGCCCTGCAGCTGGCAGTGGGCATGGCAGCCACAGGCTGCTTCCTGCCAGGTGTGTGCCCAGGCTGAGCCCAGTCTCCGGGCTCCCATTTCTCTACTGGGCCGAAGTCCCGGTGTGGAAAATCCTGCTGTGCTGGGCAGGGCAGGGTGCCAGGAGGCGGGCATCTGGATCTTACCCGGCCTGTTGCCTGGGCCCCTGGAGGTCACGGTGTGAATGTTGGCCACGGCCCTGCTTGCCTTGCCCCTTGGCCCGGGGACCTGCTCCTGCCAGCCGCCCCTCTGCGCTGTGTGGTTGCCACCCTGCCCTCTGAACTCTGAGCTCAGGTCACCCGGTCTCCTGGTTTGTGTCCCCTGACCCTCTGTAGCCTGCCTGGGTGCCCTCTGCCCCATTCTCAAGCCTGTCTGACTGGGGGGTGGCATCTAGACACTGAGTGAGGCAGCTGGCCAGCTTGCTCTCCTGGCAGCTCTGCCGGCTCTGCGGCCATTGATGCCCTCCTAGGTCTTGATGTGTGAGGAGGCCTGGTGAGGGGGGTCTTCATCTCTCTGGGTAGGTGGATAGGACACGAGGGTGGTGGGCTGCTTCTGGGGGTCTGTGTGCCCTCCCAGCCCACCTGTGTCTGTCCGTCAGGTCTGAGCATCCTTGTGTGTGGACTTTGAGCCTCACTGGGGGTGCAGGGCGGAGCCAGGCAGAGCCCTGCCCTCAGAGAGCCTGACTCCAGACAGACAGGCACAGGGCCTGGGACCTGAGAGTGCTCCCGAGATGCCAGGAGGGCAGAGCGGGGTGGTAGGGCGTGGCCGACCTGATGGAGAGGAGGCTGCTGGGGGATTTGGGCTCCTGGTTGGGAATGACAGGTCTTAGTGCAGGGTCGGGTGCATGTGGCCTGATGCCCTGAGTGCTGAGGGGCGGGGGGCTGGTCTGGAGCTGGCTGGAGGTGGAGCGGTAGACCTGTGGTCTGGGGCGAGAGACAGGGAACAGCCTGGGGAACCTTGGCCCCAGGTAGGTGCAACTGCTGTTGCTGAGGGGGCTGGGGCTCGGTCTTGAGGAGTCCCAGTGTGGGGGCAGCCCTTAGGGGTCATGGCCTCCAAGCCCAGGGGCCAGACGAGGTGGGGGTGGTTAGAGACAGGCCTGGACAGCATCTGGGGCCACCTCATGGATGAGTCTGAACTGTGGGAAGCTGGGCCCAGGGGCTTTCCCAAGGAGCCCTTACCTTAGCTGTCCCCCACCTGGGGGCTGGGGCTGATGGACCGATGCTGCAGGGGCTGGGAGCCTTTGGCTGAGCCTCCTCTGTGGGGCTGGCGGGGTGGGGTGGGGGCCCAGGATGTGACAGAGAGGACAATGTGGTAGTGGGCATGTCCACAGAGTGACATTGCCTAGGTGGGGGACGCCCCTGCTCTCCAGGACTCGGGTTTCGGCCTCACCTGTAGAGCTGCAGGGTTGGGCCCCCAGGTGAGGCCTCATGGCCGCATCTGCCCACAGGGTGGTGAAGGAGGAGATCTTGGACGACAACGCCAAGCTGCCCTGCTTCAACGGCCGCGTGGTCTCCTGGGTGAGCCCCTGTGTCCTGGCCCCAACTGCTCAACTGGGGAGCGTTCCAGGATGGGGCTCTTCCTGGGGAGGCGGTGCGTGTGGGAGGCCCTGGCAGGCTGGATGCGGATAGGGAATGGTGCTGGTCCCCTGCGCCCTGGCTGCCCTGAGGAGGCGTCTTGAAGGCAGGTGGGCTGCCCTGAGTGTGCCCGCTCCCTCCACAGCTGGTCCTGGCCGAGGGTGCTCACTCAGATGCTGGCTCCCAGGGCACCGACAGCCACGCAGACCTGCCCCCGCCTCTTGAGCGGACAGGCGGCATTGGGGACTCCCGGCCCCCCTCTTTCCAGTAAGGGCACTGCAGGGGCTCAGCCCTGCTACCCCAAGCCGATGATGAGGGGCGCTGGCCAAAAGGAGGGAGCCCTGCCTGGGCCAGTGGGTGGGCGTGGCACCTGCTGGGGCTAGGGTCCCACGGGTGAGGGGTGGCTGGGCTGGGAGGCATCTGAGGGGCTGGGGCCGTGGCCTCCCCACCCGCCCCCCACTCTTGTTGCACAGCCCGAATGTGGCCAGCAGCCGTGATGGGATGGACAACGAGACAGGCACAGAGTCCCTGGTCAGCCACCGGCGGGAGCGTGCCCGACGCCGGAACCGCGAGGAGGGTACAGTGGTCATGTCTGCCCAGCTGTGGGCCCCTAACCTCCCTGGGACCCCATGATACACCCACATTCCTACCACAGCATTCCTGCCCCCCAGCCAGTGGAGGTGCCTGGTAGAGGCTCAGACCCAGCCAGCGAGCTGTCAGCTCCCAGACCCACAGGCGCACAACGCTGCCCAGGCGGCCCCAAACCGGTGACCTCTGGGAGACCCCGCAGTCAGCTCATGACCTGCTGCCCCCACAGCCACCCGGACCAATGGCCACCCAAGGGGAGACCGGCGGCGGGACGGGGGGCTGCCCCCAGACAGCACGTCCACTGCCCTGAGCAGCGAGCTCGAGTCCAGCAGCTTTGTGGACTCAGATGAGGATGGCAGCACGAGCAGGTGTGTGCCCGTGTGCAGATGTGTATACATGTGTATACAGATGTGTATACATGCGCATGAGTCTGTGCTTTCACACTGCACGTGTCTGCGTGTGCACGTGTGCAAGCTGGCATGCAAATGTCTGTACATGATGTGCACGTGTGTCTGTGTGTGCACGTATGTCTGTGTGTGCACATGTGTGATGTTTCACGCTACACGTCTGCCTGTGTGCACGTGTGTCTGCTTGTGTGCATCTCTGAGGTGTTTCACGCTACACGTCTGCCTGTGTGCACGTGTCCACACAGATGTCCCTGCACATGTTGCTCATGTCTGCGTGTGCACGTGTGCATGAGGTGTTTCACCATGTGCATGTGTGTCGCCTCACAGCCCCCACAGCTGCATCTCCCTGAAGTTCCTGCAGACCCGCAGCCTCGTGTGTGCACAGGTGTGCGCGTGTGCAGGTGCGTGTGTGCACACAGGTGCGTTTAGGTGTGCCTGTGTGCAGGTGTGTTTGTGCCATGTGCCAGTGTACAGGTGTGTGTAGGTGTGCATGTGTGCCAGTATACTGTGTGTGTGCCACTGTATGTGTGTGCAGGTGTGTGTGTGTGTGCCAGTGTGCAGCTGTGCATGTGTGCCAGTGTATGTGTGTGCGGGTATGCGTGTGTGTGCACTTATGTGCGTGTGCCGGTGTACATATGGGCAGGTGTGCATGTGCAGGTGTGCTGTGTGCAGGCGTGTATGCACAGGTATGGGTCTGTGCAGGTATGTACACGCCAGTGGGTGTGCAACTGTGCATGCCATGTGCAGATGTGTGTGCCAGTGTGCAGGTGTGTGTAGGTGTGCGTGTGCCAGCGTATGTGTGTGCAGGTGTACGTGTACGTGTGTGCCAGTGTACTGTGTGCAGG
>CAUYLG010035149.1:0-115792 GCA_963573385.1 Cacajao melanocephalus
GGGTGAACAACACGCGGGGTTGTTTGTGGGGGGGGGGGGGTTTTGGGGGTGTTTTCGCTGGGGGGGGGGAGGTTAGGAAGTGTTAACATTGGGAGAAATGCCTGATGTAGATGACGGGGGGATGGTAATATATATATTCCACAAAATTGGGATACATAGTGAAATCATAAACTTGTAAAGTCCGAGAGATGGATAGAATCCTAAGTGGATGATCTTCCATTTTTGAACAATGTATATGCTTTCCCTGTCAAATCCATTGAACCTCTGTGACAGGTAGTAGAGATGGGGGAAGAAGGCATCAAAAGATCAGTACTGACCCAAATATGGGGTGGGTGTACCTTCACGGAGGTGGGCATATTTTCTCAATCTTGGCTTGATGTCAGTGACTGGCACTGGAATACCAGATGGTGGGAATAATCCCTGTTAAGCAGATAATGGGGTTATCAATCTTGTATTCTTTCTCTTTTGAAGCAGAACCCAAACCAACAATTAGGACTTGAGTCCTGAAGACAGAGAGAGAGTTACCTGGACTGAGTTGATTGCCAGAGTTTAACCTTGAATCCTAGTCACAGCAGGAACTTCTTGAATTCATGGAGCTTAGGTATCTGGCCTCCCTTACTAGATTCTGAACTCCTTGAGGTTGAGGATATGTATCATAATATTTATTTGCAACTCTAGAACAATGTCTGGGAAACAGTGGGCACTCAGTGCATGTTTAACAAGAGCATAAGATCCAAAAATGACACAGAAGAATTTGTTTAAGGATCTCATGCCATCAAAGGGATTAGAAAGCAAGACTGCAGTGCAGAAAGCATAGGATGTCCTGGGGATGGGGGGGTGCCATGGAGCTGAGGGTGCATAACCTTCGTAATGACTGTTTTAGGAACTCGGCAGAGTTGAAACTGCAGTATAGCCTATTCAATAAACGTAGGAATAAAGTATTCCAAATTGTTGAAAAAATGTTGTAAGCAGATGACATATTTAAAGAATTGAAAGCCATTGGAATCCATGTATATTTTTCATACAGTGAAAAATAATATTTCTGGCACTAGAAACTCAATTTGGTACCAGAGACTTGAGGAAAAATGTATTTATAAATGTACCATTGATATTTGCCCTTATAAATAAGCTATTAAAATAGGATTTTATATTTGTAATATTATAAAATTGAAATTTGTGTGTATAAACATTAAGAACTTACATAGATGATGTGGGAAGTCAGAGTGGAAGCGTAAAAGGTGACTTTTTGGGGGGTGATTGGTATAACTTTGAGGTTTGTTTTTAAACTATAATTTTACTCCTTGTTTGATATATTTTTCCCAGGAATATGATGAAAACATCTTTTGGTCACAATCTAAGTTTAAAAACATGAAACAATAAAAAAAAAAAAAAGAGAATTTACTATGCTTAGTGTTAAACCAAACAATTTATGTTGAGACAAACCACAAAGCAGAAACTCAAACTTTTTTCGGACCATAACCATGGTCCCTAACCCTCTGAACCCTAACCATGCCTTCTCTGATAAATAAATCAAGATGCCATGTGTACTAATGGGAGATGTCGTAGAGTTTAGTGGTTGCCACAAGGTGATTTTAGGTAGTTCTAACAGGCATTGCAATGATTTGGCCTGGTATATTTAAGCCAGACACATTAGCACCTTGTATTAAAACGCTGCATATTGTGTGCTGACACCTGAAGGAAGGTTGTTTAGAAAACTTAAACTGAGAGTAAAACTCAAACCAAATGTTTCCATGAACATTTGTGTCTTCTTAATTTGAAAAAGGCCATGTATTACACCAGTGCTCCTATCAGTGTGGAACTCTGGTTTCTCAAGAACTATCTCTTAAACACTAAGTTATTACACATTTAAAGATTTTTGCTTTAAAAAGCATACATTGTTGTGAAAGCAAAATATTAAGTCAAAAGAGAAATTATCACTTACACATGTACCTTATTTTGTAGAATGTAGAGTCCATTTGTGCTATTATTATTTTCAGATGTGCCTGTAAAATGGCTTCTTTTGCTGTACTTCTCTTCCCGCTCTCTCTATATACACAAATGTGCACAAAAACCACACAAGACACCCATGCTTTTTCTCTTACTGTAAAAGAGTCATACTAGAGTGAGATCATATAATATTAATTCTCTATAATTATCTAATTCTTCACTTTCATGGCTGTGTATGCCTCAGTTGTATCTAGGTCTAGTATACCATTTGGGCATGAAAAAAATTGTTTTGCTTCACTTACCCTGGGAGTGTTTTTTTTTTTTTTTTCTTAATTTTCTAATGCCCATTTTTAGTTTATTTTGGAAATTCACCATGGGAATTTTAATTAGGTAGTACGTTTGGGATATTATTGAAGCAGTATGTATTAACTAGCAAAAGTTAAACTCATCGTAAAACCCTTTACATATAAAGTAACTTAACTTACCTTGAGTACCAGCTTTTCTTTTCCCAGCCCTTATCCTGGATGTGTTCTTGGCAGTTTAATCTGCTTTATTTTACCCCCCAGCATAAGATGGAATGGCTTGAATAAAATCAGTCGAATCTCTTCCTGAGGAGAATTTTGTCATTAGAAATAAAAGTGTCAACACCAAGAGGGAAAATGTTATAAATAAAGTGAGCAGTGTTTGGTAATCATCATCATTCTTGATTTCCTATGTAGCAATAAGCTTTTGATATATGCATTTTTAAACCATCTTTCAATTTAAAAATTACACGTGGAACAAGCCAAATATTCTTCAAATACTGTTTTTATTTAGAAAGACAGCTGTATAAACTGCTCTGTGAGTGTATGTGTAAAACATTGATGATACATTAGACACAATTTGCAGAAACTACTAATTTTCACATCATTCCCAAGTAGGACTGCAAAGGTGCAGTACTGGTTTAGCTTTATGGTTAAAAGCATTGGCCCTAGAGCCAGATAACATGGGCTCAATCCCTAGTTCTGCCATTTACTGGTTCTGCTACCTTGGGTAAATTACTAGACCTCTCTAAGCTTCAGATTTCTAATCTTTATATAATGAGTTTTAATAAAAGAATAATAGGATTGCTTTGAGGATCAAATAAATTAATAAATGTAAACCACTTAGAACAGTGTTCAGTAGGCTGGATTTTTGTTTGTTTTTTTTGCTATTCTTTTTGTTTTATGTTTTGTCTCCAGCAGAAGTTGTTATTTAGCTTCCTATTTTATGAGGTAGGACTGATGGGAATTGACAGTCTTAGGAAAAGGTACAACTGTAAATCGACTGTAGAAGTTTTTCCTAGTCACGATGTCAAATGCCAGAGGTCAAATTCGTGTGGCAGGATGGGGTCCACAGTGTACAAAAGCATGCAGATGAATGAGGCGAGACAGCTAAGCTGAAGGCAAAAAACAACATGAAGTGATACCCTTGGGCAGTGTTTGCAGTAATATAGTGTCCCTTTGGAAAACATAGAAAATAATCCTCAACTGTGTCCACCCAAAATAGATTCCACATCTCAATGTCATAGAGTCAGAAATTTCTACCAATATCTGTTGAAATCATTTATTTATATTCCTTAAATATTCATAACTCTCACATAAATGAAGATCACTAGTTTTAAAATGCAGTTTTCTTTCTTCTTGATTTTTGCCATATTGTCCCATTATTCTGAGAAGAGCTTATTTTATGAGAATTAAGTTATTATCTTACAGAATAAATCTACTGACTACATAGAAGATAACCACCTATTTTTCCTGGAATAATTTAAATCCAATTTCACTTATTTAGACCTTATATTACTATTTTCAGGTTAGAAAAATGTGGCCCTGCAGTTTTGTTTTGAAGTTTGTCTGGGCCATTTGAAGCCACCATGATCATTTACATCAAAAATGAAGATTATATGTTGCCCAAGAGAAAAATACATCATTCTCAATTTAAAATACTAAAATAGTGAGGGTTTCATAAACTGTTTCATTGATTTCTGACCTTGGGTTGGAAAGCTCTCGTGTCTGTTACCTAAGTGGGTATAGTGACATTGTACCAGTCTCCATTACCAAATTGTTTCAAATCACTTTAATTAAAAAAAAAAATTAGGCATGGTGGCTCATGCTTGTTATCCCAGCACTTTTTGAGGTTGCAGTGGGAGGATTACTTGAGTCCAGGAGGTTGAGACAAGCCTGGGCAACATAGTAAGACCCTCTCTCTATAAATTTTTTTTAAAAACAAAAATAAATAAATTATCTATATTGTATTTACAGAGTTTAGGATTGAGAAATTGAGCTCATACTTTTAAATGTAATTATAATTTTGGAGCTATGCCAACATATTTGTAAACAAACAGTAAAAACTCATATGACAATAAAATACCCAACTATACTATATTAAAATTGCTACTTGGGAGGAGATCCCTTTAAAAAGGAAATTTCAGCTCAGAGGAAAGTATGATTTATGTTCTTATAGAACCAAAATTATTTTAAAATATTTTCCATCAGTTGAAAAGTAATATGAAAAAATGAATTTTTAAAAAGCATTGACACTTTAAAAAAAACATTTTTATAGAACCTCAAGTTGAGTTAAAATTGTAATTTCAGTCACCTTTAGATTATAGTTTTCATATCAAATGTATTTTAAATTTAGGTTTTGTGTCTCTTACGTCTTCAAATAGGCCATTTTCTGCCTGTTGCTCAAATATGTCAACCTTTGTAGAGTCAGGTTAGTTTACATTGAAGGCTTTCAATGTGTTTGGCATTTTTAATGGAAGTCAGGAGCTTTAAAGTAAAGAAGACTGAAAATCATGTAAGAAAACAGTAGACAAAGCACTGGACTTGGAGTCAGTTACTCGGCTTCCTGTGACAGGTCCCCATCTGATCACCATGTTACTTTGTGTGTGTCATGTTTTCTCTGAGGCATACCCACCACCGTCTTGCCTTCTTGGTTGCACAAATCTAATAAAGATAATGCACAGCACAGTACTTTTTGTAAACTGATACTCATCTCTGTGAAGTAATTCATTTATCTGGAATGCAATATAAATGCAAGTTTAAAAATTGGGAAAAGTCAATCTTTTTATGAATTCTGCTTGAGTCCCACAACTGTATGTTGCTCTCATAAACATTAAAATTGAAAAGATAATTATTGTTTTTATAAGTATAATTTGTAGTATAAATTTTAATCTATTTAGAATAACAATGAGGTGGGTGAAAAGAATACAGACTTTTCCTCCAAGATGAGTCATAGATTTTAAAAATTAAGATGATATTTACTATTTAGTCTACAATTTTGAGAATAATTTCTGTTGTCCAAAGAGTTACATACCTTCCAAAAGAGAAAAGGAATGTAATGGGAGGAAAGATAGGGAACAGAAAACAAAGAACCATCTGTCACTTATGGAGAAAAATGTATTTTTAACAGATACTGGAGAATATAGAAGTTGCTATATCAACAAAAAATTTTATTTGCTCGGACAAGGATAAGCCAATGTGTATTTACTGAATAAATGAGTATGTGCTAGTGGAAATCAATGAGTGAGTGAATTAAATGAACAAGTAAATGGATAAATTCAGTGGGTAACACATTTTTCTTCCTGTTTATCATTTTTTAGGAAACAATACTTATTTTAAAGTACTACAAATAATTCACTAAAAGAACCCTGGTGAAATTCCTCATTTTCTCTTGTGGTAATAGGCAGTTGTTATAGTACAATCATAATCTTTTGGTTGTAATTTATTGTTATGTAGGTTGAATTACCCTACATTCGTAGAGCTTTTGAAAATCAGGAGATGAGAAAACACAAATCATAAGCAAGAGGGCAGTTAGTGCTATTCTAAAAATAAACATTGGCCCATGTAATCATATCTGAAATAAACAGAAGTGGGTTAAGAAAATTATAGTGGTTTAGAAGAATTTAGTGTGTTTACTAGCCCCATTTTCATTTGATTTTGATAGTAATGATTATTATAGGAAGGCAGAGCACTTTGTACGTCTAACATTTAGCTGGCAGCAGCAATTGCAGCAAGACCCAAAGAGTATTGGGTGTCTTTGGTGTAGAAAAATGGCTGGACTTGACACGATCATAGAAGGTTTTTAAGTGCTTGAGAAAAAGGTTGGGGAAGCAGGTGAAATATGAGATCAGAGCTTGTTGGAAGTCTTAGGACATTACAGAGAGCATAATAAGTCATGCTACCTCCTGGGAACAGAATGCATGGTTACGGAAATAAACTGAGATGGGAATTTGAAGAGAAGGGAAGAACTTTGGCTATCTAAGATCACCTTAGCCTACGTTCTGGCTATCAAGACCTCTCCTGGGGCCCATTTCCTAAGAATGTATCCCTTGTGCTAAATAGAGTATATAGGTTCAGGCACACTGCACATGTTTGAAATACTTCAATAACAGTTCTTCAGGAGTTACTGTGTAATTAATTGTAGCTACTGCCTTTATTTATCTTAGTGCTGATTCATGGGGCTAAATTTTGACTCATGTTACCTACAATGTCTTGTTTCATAGTGTGAGAAAGTACATAAAAAATATTGAAAGAAATTGCAAACACCAGTGGCATTATTTAGTGAATAGAACAACTGGAAACTTCTTATTTTGTAAATAAATAGCTGAATGTAACATATCTGTGGCATGTTAAAAAATGAAAAAACAAATGGACACCGAACAGATTACTGAAATACTAAGGTCTGACTTTTCTGAGCTGCACTACAAAAAATTTTTACTCTTGCTGCTAGAGGAAATCACTCAACTAGAAGTGCTGGATATAATTTCTGACTAATCTGTTAGTCATCCTAATAATAAGAAAGTATTTAGTTCCTTTTTTTTTAATAGCAGTCCATCTTAAACAATAAAATTGCATAACCTACTCAAAGATATTTCAGGAAAATTGAGGTGTTGCTTTCAAAGAAGTAAAAAAGCATTAAAAAGTGGGCACAGTAAATGTGTGTGTATATGTGTTTTTAATGCTGTTTTATCACTCATTTCTCAACATGTAGGTAGGAAGATTAGCAGAAAATAACCTCAAGATTTATAGTTTGGATGACTAAGCCTGGAGCATTGTCCTTTGCTAAGATAAGAGATACAAGTGTTAAAACTGATGTTTTCTCTTTCTTTGTAGGGAGAACATGTAATTGGTTTGGGAGGGTTGAATTTACAGAAAAACATCTGAAACTTGTTTACATAGAACTGATAGTGCTGTTACAGAAAGAAAATACCCATAGAGAATGTACAGTAAGAAGAAGGGATCTAAAGACAAACCTTGGTGCATCTCTCTATAACCAGCAATCAGAAAGGAGGAAAATCAAAAGAAAGTGTCAGAGAATGAGTAGGTTAATACATAGCAGGTAAATGAGAATGGCACTTTGCCAGGTCAAAAGAGGAAAAACCAGGAAGTAACTAGTTATGCTACAGAGGAGACAAGAAATGAGAAAAAATCACTCTGGCAGTGAAAAGGAAAATAATCTTTGAAAGCAGTTGAGTAGAATTGGGAGAGGGAAGGTAGAATTGGGAAAGGGAAGGTAGAATTCAGATTGTAAACCAGATTTCAAGAAGATGAGTCACTACTAAATTGGGAGATAGTGCATGAGGCCTCAACACATGTAGACAACTCTATAAAGAACTTCAGTAATAATAAGAAAAGTGGGAGTCAGCTGAAGAACTCAGCACAGAAGAGATTGTTGTAGAACTGTGGGGGTTATTCCACTGTAGAATAGTGGAAGCATGTCTTTTTCACTAAGGGAAGGGGCAACAGTCAGTGGAGAGTGAAAGAATGAATGACAAATTACTAAAATAGGGAAATGTCAGAGAAGTTGAGAAGAGATTTTTAAAAAGTGAGTTAGAGAGGTTGGCCTTGAATGGAAGATGAACCAAAAACTTTTGAGAGACAAAAATGAAAGGTACTTAGCCAGATTCCATTTCCTAATACTACCTTCATTTCAGTCATCCTTGTCATTTGAGTGGTTCTCTGCCTTGGGTCCACACTCCTTTCTTTATTCTTTTAAGGAATATTTTATTTTAACTTTCCCATATAGGCCCACCTCGACTGAATTTCGTGAGGGCAGAGGACATGTTTTATCCATGCATGTGTTCTAACGTATTTCAGTAACCCCCAAAGTCAGTGCTCTCATGGGAAGTTTTGTAGCCTTGCTTGTTGATCATAGTACAAGACTGATGACTAATTAGCTATGTAGGTGAACCTCAAAGCTGTTTCCAAAACAAATCCTCAATTTCCAATGAATGAGGCAGATTATTATTTTTCAGACTTTTTTTTTTTTCTGGTTAATAAAGTTGCTGCATAACCAAACATAACTTAGAGTTCAGAAGGTGATACGTCCAAAGCCAGATTAAAGTTGTAACTATAATTCATTGTAGTAAGTAGAAACATTGAACTGAAAAAAAAAACATTATGAAAAGACAAAAATTTGCAAGGCAAATAGTTGTTAAATGCTATGGTTTATACTACTATTTATATCAAAGAAATGAAATTTGATTATATAATTATCTCTCGTCTGATTCATACTGTAGGCACAGATCCCTTGATTAGAATAGTTTGATTGTATCTTCTGATTCTTACATAGCAAAAATAACTCTAAGCAAAAGTTAACTAAATGTAAATGTTATCTATGCCTCTCATTTAGAAAACATGTAGTATGTTAGTGTTTGTTTTATGGTTGCTATTTTTCCTATAATTTACAGGTTTTCAAATTTTATTAAAGGTGTAATTTCACAGTTTGAGTATATTTGTCAAATCCTGACCTTTTTTACTTGTACATACAGGGTATAACAATTTTAAAAACATCTTTTTATATGTAAACACTTATAGGAGGTGTTTTAAGGCAGTGGGCTTGAAGTCAGACTGCTAGTATTGAATTCTGACCTCAGGAATCACTGGCTATGCAATCAGATACAAGTTACCGTAAGCTGTAGTTGTGTCATCTGTAACACTGGGTTACTTAAAATTCTTCGCTGAAATGAATTTTAAGAAATTTGATGGGCCAGGCACGGTGGCTCATTCCTGTAATCCCAGCACTTTGGGAGCTGGAGGTGGGTGGATCACCTGAGGTCGGGAGTTCAAGACCAACCTGACCAACATGGAGAAACCCCGTCTCTACTAAAAATACAAAAATTAGCCGGCTGTGGTGGTGCATGCATGTAATCCCAGCTACTTGGGGGGCTGAGGCAGAAGAATTGCTTGAACCCAGGAGGCGGAGGTTGCAGTGAGCTGAGATGGGGCCACTGTACTCCAGCCTGGGCAACAAGAGCGAGACTCTGTCTCAAAAAACCAAAACCAAACCAAAACAAAACAAAAAGAAATTTGATGAAGTGAAACACAAAAAGCATGCAAACAGGGTCTAACACATGATAAAGCCTTATTAAATGTTAGCTGCTATTATGAAATTTTCAGATTATATTTTGGAGATTCAAAAGTACTTAGTAAATGCCCAGCATTGCTTTAAGCACATACTTTGCCTCTACTGTCCACTTTTTTTTCCCATAAATGATCGATAATCTATTTTGCAAAGTAGAGTTAAATAGATATACAAATATTATGAACTGTCTACCATTTTATGGCTTTAGACTCAATATTATATTTGAAGTGAAAAGTTTTAGCTATTTTAATTCCTAAAATATATAAAGCTATAAAATTTTTTGTTAGCCACTTGATTTTATTCCTCCTGAAAATACTTGGTTTGGTGTACTCTTTCATCTAACTACTCAGGAATCCAAGCTTACTCTGTCTTCCTCTGACATGTGACTTCCAAAGTGGCTGAGGCTGTGACAGAGAGAGATGGGAAAAGAACACTGGTTTCCAATAATCTCTTCTGGGAAATCAAACTACCATTTATGCTTAGTGTCCCTTGGCTAGAATAATTGCCACCAACTTAATGCAACAGAGGCTGAAAAGGTTGCATTTTTATAGTAGTCAGTTAGAGGAAACAGTACATAGGAATTGACCAAGCCACTAGGTGATTTGTTTTCTTTTTTGTGTTTCGATTTTGTTGTTGTTGTTGTTACATGAGGGCCTGGGTGAGTGGTGTGAGATAGATGTCACTGGGTGAATTGAAGTTTAAAATATAAATTCTACACTGATTATCAACCGCTTGTCATATCTTAGGCATATTAATTACTGAAGAACAGTCTATCTCAGTAAGTCCTAATTTTTTTTTTGCTTATAGTCCATTTTGAAAATATGGTAGACATTATAAAACACAGTACACATCAGCATGTAACCTCAAAATATGGCATGCAAATTGAGAGATTCACAAAATCTCTGCAGCCTACCCATTGTAGCCTTCCCAGAGTAAAGAGCACCTGACCTATGCTACGTGGATTGGTGAAGTATTAGAAAAGATGAGAGAAAATCAGTATGAGCATAAAATTTATCTTCTTTTTGGTGAGTACTTTTAAAGAAAATTAGGACCTAATCCCTTAAGTGGAAGAGGTAATTTGGTTGCTACCTGATAGAGATTCATTGAGGGAGAAAGAAGTAGACAGTAGACTAAATTGTTGTTGAAAGTATAATCAAGAGTGAGGCATCTAATTGAGGACTGAACTATAGCTTTTATTTATGGTCTCTTACCAGTCTGTCCTATATGAAGCTTTAGTGATATATGGATTGAATTCATTTTTTAAAATGGCTGCATTGCAGAGAAGTGCTTTGCTATTAAAATATTACATACCTTAGGAGACTGAGGTGGAAGGATCACCTGGGCACAGGAGTTTAAGATAAGCCTGGGCAACATAGCAAGACCTCATCTCTAAAAATAATACTTATAATAATTACAACTGAGCATGGTGGCTCCTGCCTGTGGTCCCTGCTACTTGGGAGGCTGAGGCAGAAGGATCACTTGAACCTATAAGGTGGAGGCTGCAGTGAGGCATGGTGGTGTCATGTCTTCAGCCTGGGTGACAGAGTAAAACTTGTCTCTTAAGAAAAAAATTGCATACTTGAGTCTGTGGATCATACAGATTAATGAAAGAACTATTAAAGATTTCTACTGCTTAATTCTATATTCGGGGTCTCTTCATTTTTAAAAATAATAAAGTAAATATTTTACATTGGAGTTTTACATTCCCAATTACTTCACTCTAATTTTATAATTTTTACCACATTAAAAAAAAACTGCACTGAAGCCTTTGATTTATATAGAATAAAACAGGGCACATATTGTGGTGTAAGAAAAGTTAATACCCTCTTAGCATGTTTAATCATGTTGTAGAATTATATATTTTCAGAGATAAATACTTGTTACTTAGTGGCAGTTTTACAGATGAGGAAATTGAAATTCATTGTTTAAATGATTCCTCTTTAATATTTGCTTCTATAGAAATGTTTACCTATTTTCAGCAGTTTTCTCAGTGGATTATAATTATTTCATCAAAAGTTGAATCTCCTTACCAAACTGAAAGGCAGAAATTTCTGTTATTCATCATTATTCCTCCAGAGCTTGGTACTTTTATGCTCAATACATTGAGTGAAGGAATGAGCAAACAATTAAAAGAAAGTATGAAAAAAAAAAAGTGAGATCCAATCTCTGCCCAAATGCCTGAGAGGCAAAATAGCAACATAATTAGTGCTAGGACTATAGAGCCAGGTTTCTTACCAGCTTGACTTCATACTGTCTCAGTCAACTTGGCAATTGATATTATCTATCTTATAGTGTTGTTATGAGAATTAAATGACTTAGTATACACAAATGCCTAGAACAGTGCCTGTGTCCAGTTTAATTTGGCTTTACAAATTTAAACCTACAAGGATTACATAATTGGACATACATAAATTTTAGACTAAAATAAAAATCACAGTGATTATACTTTGACATCAGTTGAATAAAATGAAGCAAAATATTTTAATCTTTGGTTTGTTATATGTATTTGGTAATCCTGGAAATTGACACAATTTCCATTTTAGTTTAAGTGCGTGTTATTTAAGTTTAAAACACATTTTATAAGATCATGGAGTTAACCATTTTTTTTCATATTTTTCCATTATCCAATGAGCATTCAATTAGGAAAATGCAATTTTTTATTAATATGCAACAGATATGACACAGTTAGGTAAGACCATATTATTATTGTCCAAAATTTGGACGATTATACTGAATATTAGTATTCACTTAACTGTACTACTGAAGAGTTAGCACTTCAAAACTAATTATGAATATTATCTACTAAGTGTGCGTGACTTTTTCCCGAGAATGATTTCATCTGCTTCCACCAATTTCGGTATTCTAGTTGATGTAATCAAAATCGTAGCATGGAGAGCAGCACAAGATAGCATGTGCAGCATGTGTTGTGCCAAGTCAATCGATAAACAGCCGTCACAGGAGCGGCCAGCACGGCCTTATACCTTACTAGAACACAGAGAAAAAAGAGCCAGTTTTTTAAAAAAGAAAGATATACAAAATTGCTTCTGCCCTCCATTTCACAGTTTGTTTCTCATAGGAAGAAGCAAGAATTCCAGAATGGTGTGAAGTTTTCATGGTTTTATGAAATCATTCTCTGACTCATTAAAATGTATACTAAGAAGAAAAAAAAACTCCCTAACTTATGCTTTATGCTCAGGTGCAATTTTAATACTCTTAAACTAAGATAAACAGATATCCCAGCATACCCTTTAAATTTAAAAAAAAAAGCTGCCCGAAAAAATTACTACTCTGTTCTTTAATGAGATTGATTAGAATTAATACTTTCCACAGGTTTTATATGCCACCAATAGCACTAAACTTTTATAAGACTATTGTTGCTTTATAAAATATATTGACCAGAATCTGCTTCTTAAAAGAAACAGCTGAATACTAGAATGTGTTATGGAGATGAGAAAGCTTCCTAGTCTAGGTTTACCTGACAAAGTCCATTCTTTAAAATGTCCTGATTTATTTATTTGAGACAGAGTCTCACTCGGTCATCCAGGCTAGAGTGCAGTGGAGCAATCTCGGCTCACTGTAACCTCTACTTCCTGGATTGAAATGATTCTCATGTCTCAGCCACCCAAATAGCTGGGGTTAGAGGTGCCCACCTCCATGCCCAGCTAATTTTTTGTATTTTTACTAGAGGACAGGGGTTTTGCTGTGTTGGCCAGGCTGATCTTGAACTCCTGACCTCAAGTGATCCACCTGCCTCAGCCTCCCAAAGTGCTAGGATTACAGACATGAGCCATCATGCCTGACCTAAATTGTCCTGATTTAGATAATATATCTTGTTCTTCACTCTACCCACCTTTTCCTATATATTTTTAAGGGTAAAATGTTCAACTGTTCATGATATCTTATTTAGGAGAAGTGGAGCCCTTTGACGGGGCCTATGTGTAGAAGTATATCGTACCTGGCAAACTGAAATTAATTGTATAGTATAAAATAATGTAACTATACCTTCAGATCTTTACATTGTAGAAATTGTTTCCTTTTTCTTTTCTTTCGTTCTTTCTTTTCTTTTTTTTTTTTGAGATTGAGTCTCGCTCTGTCACTCAGGCTGGAGTGCAGTGGTATGATCTCGGCTCACTGCAACCTCCCCCTCCCAGGTTCAAGCAAAGCAATTTTCCTGCCTCAGCCTCCTGAGTAGCTGGGATTACAGCTGTGCCTGGTGAATTTTTGTATGTTTAGTAGAAACAGGATTTCACCATGTTGGTCAGGCTGGTCTTGAACTCCTGACCTCATGATCCACCTGCCTTGGCCTCCCAAAGTGTTGGGTTTACAAGCGTGAGCCACTGCACCTGGCCCTCCTTTTTCTTTTTTTAAATGATAAAAATACAATTACTTTTATTCTGTATTCCAGAGGGGATCTCGGCATATGTGTGTATTGTATGTGTGTGTATGTGTATGTTCTTACTGTTCCCCAGGTGTATCTTAATGCAAAGTAATGCATTTCCCTTGTGATGTTACCGTGCTTGTAATACCGAATGCAGTGGGTCCTGTGGTAGACAGACAGTCTAGGAATTAGCAGACTTGATTTTAAACCCCAGATTTACCATGCTATTGATGTAAATGTTGGTCTTCACTTTCTTCATTTTCTCAACAGAGATCATGCCATCCTGAATTACAAAACATGTCTTACCCATCTCTCTAGGCTGGTGGGAGAATATGAATAGAGGGCCCATTATAGTACAAGCCCATAGAGAACTTCAAGAATGGTAGCTGTGGATTGTGATATTATTAGCTACTATTCTTAATAGTGACACAAGGAAGGAGGCAGGATCCAGTTTTCAGAAGCCCACGATTATGTCAAGACCATTGCTACTCCTTAGTTATATGATCTTTGAACAGACATTTTACATCTCAGAGCCAATTTCCTTATTGCTGAAACAAGGTAGCATCTGCCGTGATTACTTCAAATGGCTGTTGTGAGTTGTATATACAGTAATACTGTTATGTAAATATAAATCATGGTAGCAGTTTTCTCATGCTTTCTTAGTACTACGTTCCCAACTCTGAGATGCAGTCTTGCAGAAGCAGGGAAGTCAGCCATGGGATGATGTGGGCAGGAATGGTTAAACACTACTGTTATTTCAGTAATACGATAATTAGGGTTTTAAGGGTATATGTGTGTGTGTTTTGGGAAAGTAGAGTGGAGCAGGAGAAAGGGCATGTAGACAGCTGTGTTAGAGAAATTGAATCTCAGATGGCAAATGTTGCATTTTCCCACCTTATTCTTGCCTCCTTAAGTTACTACTCCCACAGGACATTGGCTATAGACTGACATGAGTGAGTAAAGTTACTCATTAGGGGAATCTAAGCTTCAATGAGATGATGTAAAGTGATTGAAGCAGAGAGCTGTGAAGAATTAGAAATAAGGTTGGCTCATGGCATGCATCATCAGCTTATCAGGACATGGATGGTGGCAGAGGAAGATAACCCATTAAAATAAATATGGACATTCGAGGGGTGCATGAAGCAGAACACACTTGAAAAGGTCAAAATGAAGTTAGAAGGATGTGTGTGTGTGCATGTTTCTGTGTCTGTGTGTATAAATTAAGGAATGAGTATGCTTGTAAGATGCATTTAAGAAAAAGGGGGTTTGTTAATTTTAGACTTCTAAATTTCACACACTACATCAGTGAGGATAGTTCCAGGCATCCCATGAAGAGTCAAATTGTATGAAGAGAGAATTATTAAGCTTAAAAGACAGATTATGATTTCTGAAGCTTTGAAGTCATATAAAACTTTATTCACTTCTTGTAAATATGTCATTATCTTTGATTATGGATATGAAAGATACTTTTCATTTGTATTCTTATTTAAACATAAATGTGTTGAAGAAGATAGTGACGGTAATGTTAAATCATTGGCTTCTTGAGAATTATATAGTCCTGATTTGTGAAAGAAAAAAGATGGAATAAATGACTAAAGAGAAAACAAGTAGAGCAGAAAATTACCTTTGGGCATATAAATGACTTATTAGGATAAAGGATAGAAAAGAGAGCAAGAAATATTTGAAAAAAATACATTTCATTTACTGTTAAATATCCAGTTCAATTAGTTTTCCTTGTAAATAGATCTATTTCCTTTGCTCTTAAGGAGAATGGAGATATCCAAGTGATGACATTGTGTTTTTCATTTTTCCTTTTATTCATGTTGCTAAAGCATACTTTGCTTCTTCGCTGATGATGGATTACATGAGAAAGCACTAGTTTAACTATCTATTCCAACAAAGTAAGCAATCCACATCAGTTATCTCTGAATTACAAAAGACATGATGTGGGCTTTATTATTATTATTTTAAGAGATGGAGTCTCATTGTGTTGCCCAGGCTGATCTCAAACTCCTGGGCTCAAGTGATCCTCCCACTTTGGCCTCCCAAAGTGCTGGAATTGCAGGCATGACCCACCATGCCCAGCCTCATCTGGTTTTTAAAGTAATAAATACACATGCTTTAGGAAGATACCAGTTGCTTAAAAGTACATGAACAAATATATTTGATTAATTTCCCTTGAAAGGAAAACAATTTGACTCATTCAAAAGCCAGATTTACTACTTATGAACAATGACTAATTATTTCCCCGGATATTAAAATCTTATATCCCTGAAATAGCACAATTGACGTTTGTATGCCTATTATATTATTTGATTTTAACTACATGTATAAGCAAGAAATTGTTTTTACATCGCTGTCACTAGCAAAAGAAACTATTTGACCTAGTTACTTGGGCAGGACAAATTACATTGTAAGTTTCAAGTCATTTAAAAGAAGAATCCAAATGGATTTGCTTATCAAAAGATTGCCAAACTAAAATTTAAAAAATAGTACTTCTATTTCTCACATTTTTTTAATTTAAATATTATTCAGGTCTAAAATTCCATCTGTTATTTATTACAAAATGCTTAGTTGGCTCCTTCTATCTAGGTGGGATGGATCCAGTGGTATACCGGTAAATGTTTATCAACCTGCTCTTAAAGGGGTAGGGAAGGAGACCTATAAGATTTGGAGATCTGATTTGTCAGATTTGCTGATTTCTGTGGCGCAGACCCTAATATCACAGACTTCAGGCTACCTAAGTGAAGTCACTAATGTGGAGTTCAGTAGAGATGTTCCCAATCAGCTATTACCAGCCAGTGTAAGCTTGCTCCTGCACATTGCTGGAGAGGTGGAGATTCAAGAATCCCAAGATTTTCATTCTGGAATTTGAGAGAAGAGCCTAGTGAAAGATAAGAGATGATTCTAGATATCTCTGATGGTGTTAATGAATGTGATTGTTATATGTGAGCTCCAGGCTGCTTCTTCTATTCAAATAGAAAAATTCCTCAGTGATTCATAGTAGTTTAAAAAGCTAGGAGATAGTTCTGACATTAGGTAAATCATCCCTGTTTTACAGTGCCTTTTAATCTGCAGTTAGACCAGTCTTGCTATAAAACACAAAGCACAATAATACACAGAAACTATTTCAAGTGAGATTTAAAAATTATACCTACTGACTTTTGAAAACCTTTTGCTTTTCCCTCTCTGTTCAGCTTTGCCCGGGATACCTGTTAGTCAAGTCTTCAGTATATTCTTTTGGCTTTGTCATGCAACCACATACCTTGGCCAGGTCCCTGATGATTTCCAAATGTTTAATCATCCCTAATTTATGATATCCTTGTTCTGTCACTTTTTTAGCATCTTCAGCCTAACGTGTCTTGAATAGGTCTTTGGCCTGTGCTTATAATCAGGTTAGTAGTCCTGTAGTTTTTCCCCTCCTCTAATAAATCTTTCATATTTTGAAGCAAAAGCAGCTTCCTTGTTAAACCAACCATAACAAAAGCCTCACACTTATATCCCAAACCTTCATGGTTAAGATTAGTGACAGCTAAAAAGCGTATACCCATTTAATAATTATTTTGGTAATGTTAATAAAAATTTTATTTTTTTTCATTGAAAACATCCAGTATGAACAGTCCCTCCCTGCCCATGCCATGTAGCTCACTTACTGACCCTGGAATCCCCTTCTCTTCTTCCTGTCCCCATCTCTATCTGTCCTTTAAGGCTCATCTCAGGAATCATCCTTCCTATGATGTCCTCTCTAATTAACTCCCTTTGCTCCCAGGCCTAACTGGGGGTTCTTTGCCTAAGCTGCTTCTTAGGGCTCCCATAGAACTCTGCTGACCCTTCATTAAGTAGGTCTACATTTATTATATCTGCTGTCATTTTCTCCCCAGCTTTTATTTTGAAAAAAACCCAACAAAAATTGTAATACTAGTATAATAAATACCATATACCATTCAAGTAGATTTGCCAGTTGACATTTTGCTGACACTCTCTCATATACGTTTTTTTCTGAATCTTTAAAGGAAATAAGTTGTGTATATCCATTCCTTTTGTTAGTTAACTTTATCTGGATTTTTCTATTCTTAGATTAATTATACTTAATCATTTTTGAAGATTTATTTTTTATTTATTCATTCACTAAATATGTATTAAACAGCTATTAAGTAACATGCTGAAGCCTTGAAGGTTTTGATGTATAAATAGCCTGATTACAGGGTATTTTATATGTGTATGATATAATAATGACTAGATCAGATGAGGAATAAAATATTACCATTGTAAATGTAGGAGAAAAAAACCCATATACCCAGATCTATAAAAGTGTCATCATTGGGTCATCACTGATTCATTCAGTCACCAGCATTTGTTGTCTACTTTATTCTGTTCTGTGTTAGGCGCTGCCAGAGACTGTGGGTATACATTTGAGATTTCTTACCTTTAAAGAATCTAATCTCACATGAGAAACAGAAGATTATCCAAGAAAGCAGAGGAGTATGAACATGAATGGAGTTCTCATGGTTCTATGGAAACAGAAGACAGAGAGGCAGGCAACTCTTCTGTGTAGTTCCAGTGATGCTTGGAGAGTAATTTGAAGGATAAGTAGAAGGAATAAACTAGGCAGATAAAGAGAAGGAAGACATGCGAGACTGAGGCACCATTATATTTTAAGTCAAGGAAGCATGAAAAAAAAATACCAGATGTTCCAGAAACTGGTAGCAGTTGAATACAATGGGAGTGGCAAATGCTAAGGGCAGTTATGAGAAAGGAAAGACACAGGGCTAGAGGATTAGGCCCAGGTTGTGAGGGAGTTCGTGAGTTGAGCTGAAGAGTTTAAAAGCTATGGAAAACCCCTGAATGATTCAGGTGGACAGTGATAGATACCAGATTTGTGCTTTTAATCAGCTTACCCTGAAAAAGATTGTGGAACAAAATTGATCATGATGTCTTGATATTTTTTATTTAGGGAGATTAAATCTTGTTTAACAGGAGCTAACTCAAACATTAAAAGTGATTCAAAGGCATATTTAGGTGATTGCTGTACATTTAATAAATTATCCGAATTATTGATGCCTCAGCCAATTTATCTTACTTAAGAATTTTATTTTCTTCCACATTGTTTTCTTCTAAGGAAACCAGCATCTAAAATTTTAAAAATGCGTTGCTCTCAGCGAGGAGTTAGTAGTCTCTGCAGCTGATATCGCCGCCTGAAAGAGAGAAAGAGGAAAGGAGTTGCTGTAATTAGACACCTGGCTTTTTAGGAGGACTAGATGTCATTTAAAGCATTTTATTTCTTGCTGCAAAACTCTTTGAGTAAATGAGTGGGAATTAATCAATGACAACATGACAGTGATTCTGGAGGTTTTGTAATTGATGTAATGTTTTTGTTTATTGGATCAATTAAGCCTGATTGACTTGCAGATTGCAGCAACTCTGACAAAGCACCCATTGCTTATAACATTTCAATTCTCTGTGCTCACTGCAGTGCGGATCCACTGGCAGGATCAGCAGGCTGCAGGGATCGTGTCAGAGATAGCACGAGTAGGAGTGGTTTGTGCAGATGTTAAAAGTCATATGATGTAGACTCAAAAAAGCTACCTAGCTATGTTACTTTAACACTTTGTGTTTGTTTTACATTCCTGTAGTCAGATAGCATAGTTCATACTCTAAGATTAATACCCCAAAAGAGTTTATTAGTTTGATTTCCGAAGGATGTCAAATTTCCACATAGCCCAGGGTTTCTTAGCCTCAGCACTATTGTCATTTTGGACTTGATAAATATTTGTTGTAGAGGACTGTCCTGTGCATTGTAGGATACTTAGCAGCATCTCTGGCCTCCACCTGCTAGTAACAGTTTTCCCCCAACCTCCAGATGTGACAACCAAACATATCTCTGGGTATTGCCAAATGTCCCTTGGTAGGCAAAAGTGCCCCGATTGAGAACCATAGTTGCAGACATTTCGCAGTGGAAATAAAACAAAAAAGTAGTTCACTTAACTTCCCATGGGCTAATTGTATTTATTTATTTAAAAATCTGTATTTATAGAGATGTAGAAAAATGTTTGGCACTTTGCTAAGTACTCAGAGTTGGGGGGTATTTTATAGAGTGCACAAATCTGAAAGATCCACACAACTGGCTAAATAAATGTGTGTGTGAAATTTCCATGTTTCTAAAATTAAGACAGTCAGGAAACCGGATCACAGAAATGGATATCAAATAAAATAGATGTTCTAATAAAAAATTCTATGTTTTGACATAATCATAGGTGAACTAGAATTGAATCTGTGAGAACATGATCAAAAGATTATCTTTTTCTTTCATGGTTTACAATATTGTAATTATATATTTGTTTTATAATTTGTTATGCATGTTTAAATATATATTTTTTCACTTTTCAAATGGTGTTACTAGCATGTGAAAATAGTATTGAGGGATGTTAGTTGAAGCTGTTATGGGACTTTATGTGGACCTTGCACACCAAGAGTCTGATCTTTGTTTTAAAATGTTGTTTACTCAGTGTTAAATCAAAGTATAAGATAGCAGGGAAAAGAATGTTGCATAAGGCCTTAGCAGGGACTATGTACTATGATCATTAAGTTGAATAGAGGTGTAAGATCCTTCAGCTGTTCATGGTGGAAGACCAAGTTTCTGAGAAGAGGAGGATAAAGATGGTAGATGAATGAATATGCCAAAATAAAACTAATTTTTGTCTTTGTCTAGTATCAGACTATTTCTAGCCATCTTTTTCTTTTTTGGTAAGAACTTACCAATTGCTGAGTGTATGCCAGGCATTGAGGAGCTAAGCTAGAAACTTTCATTTGTGTGGTTTCATTCACTCTATAAAACAGCCATCTGAGGCAGGTATTGATAGTTCCATTTTAGAAAAAGTGAAACTAAGAATTAAATCCCTAAATACAGGTCATACAGTCTGTTCATATTGGAACCAGAGATTGAGCTTCATTGCTACATCATTACCTTATTTGATATATTCAACAAGCACCTTCAGATATACCAGCTGCTTTTTTTTTAAATGAAAAAATATCAGTTCCTGCCCATTTGTATATAATATTCTTTATCAGGTCCTCTTCACATTCCACTCTTTTTTATACTCCTTCTGAAACAAATTAAGAATGAGATTGATCCTTCATACAGCTGATAACATATGTTGATACAGTAGCTATATTTCACCAAAACCTTTTCATAGTAAGACTATTGGTCAGGCACATTTTTTTTCCTGCAATACATTATAAATTCAAGATGCCTTTTATTTTTCATGGACAACTCCTGGAAGCTAGTTAGTTCCTTTTGCCTCTAATTTGATCACTTAAGCTATAAAATAGAGACCATAATAATAATCTCTGTTTCATAGTTCAAGAGATAGCATCTTTATTTAGCAGTGACTACGTATTTTATGTTTAAAATTCTTTAAGACAAGAGACATCTGTACACAATGTAGCTATAGTGTGACTTACAATAACTTTGTGTTTTTGTTATCTCAGCAAGAGATCACTTACAAAGAGACAATACACCCTTTGTAGTTGCTAGTAAAACACTGCATAGTTTTACATGTCAAGCATATGTAAGGCATGGTGGAGGTCAGGAAGGATAAATTCATTACTTGCCTGTCATCACATCAGAAATCCACCTCAATCAGAAGAGGTGTGGGAGTTGAAACCTATCTGCCACCCAGATGATGCATTAATCAGATTTGCCCTTTGAATTGTACAATAAGAGCTGTAATGGCACTACATATTTATGGCCAACATTGACTCATTAATGGTAGCTTTGATTTGGAGCTAAAAAAAAAACTAAATATATTTTATTTTCCAAACCCAGTTTTACTAACATGATGTACCTTCTCATAAAATAATTTGAACTAGTAACATCAAGTTTTGACAAAAGCCTGTAATCTGAGGGGAAAAAATTGGTCAGATACTGTGAAAGAGATTGCAAAAGAATAGGGAGTAAATTTGTTATTACAACGGTGAAAAGGAATCCAATTTGTTGTTTTGTGACTTGTCCTGCTTTTTTTGTGTGTGTTTTTGTTTGCCTGTTTTTTTGCATAACCACTTTTAGAGTTTTTAGTAAAGCAGATCCGGGGGACTTTGGTTTGATGTGCTAGCAGCTCCATGAAAATGGACTGCTTCGTGTGAGTGCTCATCTGTATTCCATCTCATTGAGTTGTCTGTTACAACTGACCTCTCCTTTGGGTGCCTTTCAGATAATTCCAGACACTGTATAATGCCAAAATTAGGGTAGTTTCAGGTGGCACATTTAGTAAGCATTTTAATTATGCTACAGATTTGAAATAGATGCAAGTCATTTCTTTATTGAATTTAACATCTTTAACATATATATTGAGATGAATTTCCTAAGGTGTAGTCCAAAAGCTCTTGTCACTTTATTCATTTTGAAAGTAAAATGGGCATGGGGCCTAAACAATATTCTATTTTTTATAATTCCCCTTATCGCTTGATTATGTGAATATTTACCACATGACTTGACTATTCTTTTCAGGTTTCAGGAAAGAGACAGAAAGGTCGAATGTTTCCTACTTCCACATAGCTTCATTCAAGGCAAAATAACTCACCTATTAATATTGTCATTATTTCTTTTCTGTCTAAAGTCTTAAAGACTTTGCATTTTCAAATTTTGATACCTCAAATTGGATGAATATAATTGAGCCTTAAGCCCAGTCTATCTAACTAAATTCAGAGGTTGCTAAAAGGATGTACTGGAGGTTAAGTTAGTAATATTAAGCAGTTAAATTTTTTTCCCCAAAATTATGGCTTCTAAAAATGGAATTGAGAAACGCTTGCTTGATTTTACTTTGTGTCATAAGAACAGTTTGTATACAACTGATATAGCTGTGAGGTTGACATAAACAGAACTACATTATTTTAATTATGCAATTCTATTAAACATCTGTTAAAAAAGGCTGAAAGTTTATGAAATATTTTTTTCAGAAATTCCAAGATAGCTTAAGGGACCTTTTCCTTGTCTAAGATATTTTATTAGTATAAAAGAAAAGATACACACAAACATACATATATTAATGATAGGAAGGCATTTTTTGGACTCAGATATAAAGAAGCCTTTCAGAATCATAAACAGTAGAGCCCTTGTCAGGACAAATCTGTAAAAAGGTGCTAAATTTGCTGCAACCTAGGAGGAAGACAATACTGACATTCCATGAGCTTTCATTTCTTCATCTATAGAATGAAGTAGTTGGCTTACATGATGTCTAAATTCTAACTCTAGCAGTCTACAAATTACTAACTGCAAAATTAAAATCAGAAAATAAGAGTAGTTTTCTTGATCACAGTGTAGCTAAAAAGTTGTTAACTAGGCTGGTAATCATAGCCAGTGAGTTTGTTGCTATTTGAATATTGAGTAACAGGTTTCTAACCTTGAATTTAATTACCATCAGAAGTGTCTTATTCGAGTGTTAAAGACCAAGTATCTGTGATTTCAGGACATAATTATTTGAGAAAGTACATACCTTTCATCACATGTAATTTTTACTTGCTGATTTATATAGCACTTAATGTTATTCCATTTCAATCCATTTTTCTTTCTATTTTGCTGTGTGAGTCATCTTACTGAACTCTGCAGAGTATAATGTAATATCCTCAGCACCTAATAGGCTGGCAGATATATTTCCATTTAAACGTAGATGCTATGGAAAATTTAACCAAATTAAGCTATAATGCTTCACTTATTTTTAAGTGGTCCATGTTAGATTAATGAAGGAAACTTTTCAGTTCATTTTTATATTTTGGAAATATAATACTTTGATAGGATACTTTGGTAGAATAAATTATAACAGGTGTAAGACTGCAATTTAAATATGTAGGGATAATGAAGAAACAGTATCATAGCCAATTAGGAAGGTGAGCAGGCTTTTGAATGTCATTATTATGCTTTGTTGTTTTTGTTGTGAAAATGAGGGATATTTTAATTGCTTATTAATGTCAGTTACTTTGGATGGTGAATAAAGACAAATTTTCTTTAGATATCATCTCATTTATTTTCCCTTAATTAACAGTGAAGGGATAGTTTGCAGAATATTAGACAATAATTTGATGTAGTAAAGACAAAAACAGTGTTCGTAATTCTGTAATTGAGGATGTGTTATATATTTACATAAAATGAAGCTGTAAATTCTAAAGGAGCAATACATTAGACTGTTTATATTTGGCTTTTTAAAAATTATAGTTCAAGTTCTGAGATACATGTGCAGAACGTGCAGGTCTGTTACATAGGTATACATGTGCCATGGTGGTTTGCCGCAGCCATCAACACAACGTCTACATTAGGTATTTCTCCTAATGCTATCCCTCTCCCACCTACCGACTTCTGAACAGACCCCAGTGTGTGGTGTTCTCCTCCCTGCGCCCATATGTTCTCACTGTTCAACTCCCACTTGTAAGTGAGAACATGAGGTGATGGTTTTCTGTTCCTGTGTTAGTTTACTGAGAATGATGCTTTCCAGCTTCATCCATGTACCTGCAAAGGACATGAGCTCATCCTTTTTCATGGCTGCATATTATTCCATGGTGTATATGTGCCACATTTTCTTTATTCATTCTGTCATTGATGGGCATTTGTGTTGGTTTGAAGTCTTTGCTATTGTGAACAGTGCTGCAGTAAACATATGTGTGCATGTGTCCTTATAGTAGAATGACATGTAATCCTTTGGGTATATACCCAATAATGGGATTGCTGGGTCAAATGGTATTTCTGGTTCTAGATCCTTGAGGAATCACCAGACTGTCTTCCACAATGGTTGAACTAATTTACACTCCTACCACAGTGTAAAAGCTTATTTTTCTACATCCTCTCCAGCATCTCTTGTTTCCTGGCTTTTTAATCATTGCCATTCCAAGTAGCATGAGATGGTATCTCATTGTGGTTTTGATTTGCATTTCTCTAATGACCAGTGATGAACTTTTTTTCATATGTTTGTTGGCTGCATAAATGTCTTCTTTTGAAAAGTGTGTGTTCATATCCTTCACCCACTTTTTGATGTGGTTGTTTGATTTTTTTCTTGTAAATTTCTTTAGGTTTCTTGTAGATTCTGAATATTAGCCCCTTGTCAGATGGATAGGTTGCAAACATTTTCTCCCATTCTGTAGGTTGCCTGTTCACGCTGATGATAGTTTCTTTTGCTGTGCAGAAGCTCTTTAGTTTAATTAGGTCCATTTGTCAACTTAACTTCTGTTGCCATTGCTTTTGGTGTTTCAGTCATGAAGTCTTTTCCCCTGCCTATGTCCTGAATGGTGTTGCCTAGGTTTTATTGTAGGGTTTTTATGGTTTAGGTCTTATATTTAAGTTTTTAATTCATCTTGAGTTAATTTTTGTATATGGTGTAAGGAAGGGGTCCAGTTTTAGTTTTGTGCACATGGCTAGCCAGTTTTCTCAGCAGCATTTATTAAATAGGGAATCCTTTCCCCATTGCTTGTTTTTGTCAGGTTTGTCAAAGATGAGATAGTTGTAGATGTGTGATGTTATTTCGGAGGCCTCTGTTCTGTTCCATTTATCTATTTTGATACCAGTACCATGCTGTTTTGGGTACTGTAGCCTTGTAGTATAGTTTGAAGTCAGGTAGCATGATGGCTGCAGCTTTGTCCTTTTTGCTTAGCATCATCTTGGCTATATGGGCTCTTGTTTGATTTCATATAAATTTAAAGTAGTCTTTTTCTAATTCTGTGAAGAAAGTCAGTGGTAGCTTGATTGGGGTAGCATTTAATGTAGAAATTACTTTGGACATTATGGCCATTTTCATGATATTGATTCTTCCTATCCATTAGCATGGAATTTTTTTTCGTTTGTTTGTGTCCTCTCTTATTTCCTTGAGCAGTGGTTTGTAGTTCACCTTAAGAGGTCCTTCACATCCGTTATAAGTTGTACTCCTAGGTATTTTATTCTTTTTGTAGCAATTGTGAATGGGAGTTCACTCATGATTTGGTTCTCTATTATTGGTGTATAGGAATGCTTGTGATTTTTGCACATTGATTTAGTATCCTGAGACTTGGCTGAAGTTGCTTATCAGCTTAAGGAGTTTTGGGGCTGAGATGATGAGGTTTTCTAAATATACAATCATGTCATTTGGAAACACAGTCAATTTGACTTCCTCTCTTTTTACTTGAGTACCCTTTCTTTCTCTTGCCTGATTGCCCAGGCCAGAACTTCCAATACTATGTTGAATAGGAGTGGTGAGAGAAGAAGGATATCCTTGTCTTGTGCCAATTTTCAAAGAGAATGCTTCCATCTTTTGCCCATTCAAGACGATATTGGCTGTGGGTTTGTCATGAATAGTTCTTACTATTTTGAGATATCTTCCATCAACACCTAGTTTATTGAGAGTTTTTAGCATAAATGGCTGTTGAATTTTATTAAAGGTTTTTTCTTGCATCTATTGAGATAATCATGTGGTTTTTGTCATTGGTTCTAATTGATGAATTATGTTCATTGATTTTTGTATGTTGAACCAGCCTTGCATCTGAGGGATGAAGCCAACTTGATCGTGGTGGATAAGATTTTTGATGTGCTGCTGGATTTGGTCTGCCAGTATTTTATTGAGGATTTTTGCATCAGTGTTCATCAGGGATATTGGCCTGAAATTATCTTTTTTTAAAATTGTGTCTATGCCAGGTTTTCATATCAGGATGATGCTGGCCTCATGAAATGAGTTAAGGAAGAGTCCCTCTTTTTCTATTGTTTGGGTTAGTTTTAGAAGGAAAGGTGCTAGCTCTTCTTTGTATGTCAGGTAGAATTCAGCTGTGAATCTGAGATTTGCTGTTCTCTTTAGAGCCGGCAGGCAGGAACATTTATGTCTGCTGAAACTGTGCCCACAGCTGCCCCTTCCCCCAGGTGCTCTGTCTCTGGGAGATGGGAGTTTTATCTATAAACCCCTGACTGGGGCTGCTGCCTTTCTTTCAGAGACGCCCTTCCCGGAGGGGAGGAATCTAGAGAGGCAGTGTGGCTGTGGTGGTTTTGCAGAGCTCTGGTAGGCTCCCCACGGTTTGAACTTCCTGGAGTCTTTGTTTACATTGTGAGGGGGAAACTGCTTACTCAAGCCTCAGTAATGGCAGATGCCTCTCCCCCCACCAAGCTGGAGTGTCCCAGGTTGAGTTCAGACTGCTGTGCTGGCAGTGAGAATTTCAAGCCAGTGGGATCTTGGCTTGCTGGGCTCCATGGGGATGGGATCTGATGAACTAGACCACTTTCTCCCTGGCTTCAGCCCTTTTTCCAGGGAAGTGAACCATTCTGTCTTGCAGGCATTCCAGATACCACTGGGGTATGGAAAAAAAAAAAAAAGAACAACTCCTGCAGCTAGCTCACTGTCTGCCCAAACGGCTGCCCAGTTTTGTGCCTGAAACCCAGGGCCATGGTAGTGTAGGTACCTGAGGGAATCTCTTGGTCTGTGGGTTGTGAAGACTGTGGCAAAAGTGTAGTATATGGGCCAGAATGCACTGTTCCTCATGTCACAGTCCCTCATGGCTTCCCTTGGCTAGGGAAAGGAGTTCCCCGACCCCTTATAATTCCCGGGTGAGGCAACACCCCACCCTGCTTCAGCTCATTCTCTGTGGGCTGCATCCACTGTCTAACCAGTCCCAACAAGATGAGCTGGGTACCTTAGTTGGAAATGCAGAAATCACCCACCTTCTCTGTTGATTTCACTGGGACCTGCAGACCAGAGTTTTTCCTATTAAGCCATCTTGCCAGCCACGCATACTTGACTTTTAATTGATTAGGATGATTGGGAGAAATGGTGATTTAATGCACAAGTTATCCATGTTCACATATTTTTAATTAGATTTATAAATGGAGATTTTCAAATATGTACATAAGTAGGGAGAATAGTGTAATATGCCGTAATCCAGTGTTGACAGTTTTCAATATTTGTTGATCTTGTTGCTTCTGTCTTCTCACATTTTTAGAAGGAGGGAATAGGCTAGAACATTTTAAAGCATATCTCAAATGACATATTTCTTGTGTATATGCATCTTTTACATATAAAGACTTTTTAAAATGAGTCTCTGCTTTATAATTTCTTCTTTAGAAACATAAAAGATTAAAGATAAAAAAAATTAGAAGAGGGAAATAGCTTAGCTATAGAAACAGCACTTTTAAATTTAATATATGCAGTGATTTATTATTTGTAAAACATCTAATTTTTAAAAGTATGGTACTTTATTACTTGTAAATTATTTAATTTTTAAAAATGATTTTTGTGGGAAGACAGAATTGGCTGGAGAAAGGCTATTTTTATTTTTGAATTATGGTTACCTATAATGACCTGATGAAAAGAAAAATGCTCTGAGGGCATCTTCAGCTGGAAAATATGTATTACTACTTTCTGTAATCAGTGTCAGCCACCAGTGTCTTCCAGCAGCACAGCAAGTAGTCATTCCCCAGTGCTATTATAAATCACTAAGTAATCCCACTGCAGTGGCTTAAACCCATAGAGTTGACAGATATGCTCTGGCATTTCTCTTATATGCCATGACCATTCTAACTAGGGTGTCAACTTGGACTCAAAGTAAGCTGACTGAAAAATGAACAGGATGTGATTACCAGGAAAGTGAAATTGATGTCTCATTCATTAAATAATCTAGACAAAATTTACCAAGCAAAGTGTTCACTGTGGATCTGAACATGTAAAAATAATTGGAAAAGTAAAGGAAGGCCTCAGGGATGCTTGAACTATTTCTAACAAGGCATATGTAAATCACCATGCCCACCATCTTCTGCCCACTGGCCACAGATCCTTTGTGTTCTCATCAGTCAAAAGAGGACTTAGGAAATGGAAGTAATTATTTTTTCCATGAGCAAAGAAGAGTTGACTTCATTGTATTATTTCTTGGAACTTGTCTGTTATTCTCATATTTTATTTATGTGGCAAAGAAGATATCTTCTAAGACACGCACGTTACAAGGAGTTGAGGTTATTTTTTGTTTGCCTATTTGCTTTTTTTTTTTTTTTGGTGATGGACTCTTGCTATGTTGCCTAGGCTGGTTTCAAACTCCTTGCCTCAAGCCTTTCCTCTTCAGCCTCCTGAATAGCTAGGATTACAAGCCTGTGCCACCACACTCACCCACCACACCCATCTGAGTTGAGGTTGTTAAGCTACTTTTGAGAATAGTTGTATTCTGCAGTGAATAATGATGAGTTTGCCCAAAAGAAATTTTTTTTCCTCAAGTAAAGCATTGATACTAAAAGGCTCCTCTTGATTACCTGTTTATAGATATTCTCACAATGAAGTGTGGAGAATTAGATTAATTCCATTGAAATCATAAATGCACTGCAATCTGTAGATTATCAGTTTAGAGAAACACCACTGATTACTGTTGAATTATGCATGCAAATATTTATAGCATCCTTTATAATGTACTCATAAAAATAAATAATGATTATAACAATAAAGATTTAGAGCTGGGTGTGGTGGCTCATGCCTGTAATCCTAGCACTTTGGGAGGCCAAGGTTGGAGGATCACTTGAGACCAGAGGTCAAGAGCAGCCTGAGCAACATAGTGAGGCCCCATCTTTACTAACAAAACAAAACAAAACGCTAAAAAGTTATCCAGGTGTATGAAGTGTGCCTGTAGTTCCAGCTGCTTGGGAGGCTGAGGAGGGAGGATTGCTTAAGTCCTGGAGGTTGAGGCTGCAGTGAGTTGTGATTGCTCTACTACACTCCAGCCTGGGTGATGGAACTGAGACCTTGTTTAAAAAAAAAAAAAAGACTTAATACTTACATTTCTATATTTTTCTCCATCTTGAAGGGAATATTTTCCAGCTGGTTAATAAGAATAAGATATATCCTTAAATTAAACAGTATTAACCAGATTTGGAGATGCAATGTTAGCCACATTTATTTCCCTTTAGGCTTCAGAAAAAGTCCAAGTTTAGATACAAATCTTTTGTTTCCTGGATAAGTTTCTCCATGTTTTTTTAGATATTTCTGCTCGAAACTCATATTGTCAGGCTGGTATCCATGGTATTATTGCAACTATAAGATGCATCAATATATTAATAAATTTTTAGTTTCAAGGGTAGTATGACATATTTTACAAAAGTTTTTAAGTTCAGAAATAGTTTCTAAATTAATGGTTGAAATATTTAAAATATATGATTTTTTCTTGAAAAAAGACTATACTTTGTTGACTTTCTTAGATTTATACGAGTATTCGACTCAGATGTCTCACAAAATAGTCTCACATAATATCTTGAGGAAACATACATTGAATTGTGCTTTGTTTGTCTACATTGTTTTAATCTTTTGTCTAATACAGTGATACAGTTTTCTCTTCATAGTTAGACTCTCTTAAATAAGAAACTCTTTGAGAGTATAGTTATATGTGGTTCATACCTAAAATATGAAGCTGTTTTAGAAGTAGAATGTGATGTTTATGGTGCACAAGACTTGCTGACTAATGGTTGTTGGAAACTTTCCATTTGTCAGATTGTTTTGTAGATGATCATATATTAAATCTAGCTCAGAGGAGAGCAAAAGCCCAAGGAATCTAAAGAACATTTTTTGGCTAATAGTGTGTTTTTGGGATTAAGAGCTGCTGTAAAGAATGCAGAAGCCTCATGTCATTAGCCGCACATCCATCTCTTAGAAGATGAGCCGAGGGGTGCAGCACTGTGTGTGTGTGTGTGTGTGTGTGTGTGTGTGTGTGTGTGTGTGTCTTCTTGGGGAAATAGGGTCTTGCTGCTTCACCTGAAGTCTGCATGCTTTTTGTTCCCTATCTTCTGTTAAAGTTTCTCTTCATTTCCTCACTTCCTCTTTTCCCTTTTGTTCCCTTTTCCTCTTGCTTCCCCAGACTCAAAATGTTATACCAGGTTGGGTTTGTGGTTAGTGATTTACATGCGAACTTCTTGTTATTTTAATACAAAGCCCCAAAACTGTGGCAGTGAGGATAATATAGCAAAAACAGTGAGGCTATTCCTAGTAGTTGAAAGATTTTCATTGTGGGTGAGAAGTTGTTAATGACGGTTGTGGTTGTTCTTTTTTCAAAGGTGTTCTCATCATTTTGATAAGGTGATATTTTACTACATTTAGTAGAATTATACTTTGATAAGATGAGTTTTTCATTAGATTGGCCTGGTCTCTGTTTTTATGTGGGCCTTTGAATCTGGGTTGATTTGAAACTACCTACTGCTGTCCTCTATACTGTCTGCAGAGACCTGAACCTGTAGATAGTATAAAAGAAGTCATGTAGTAGCTAGGACCCATAAAGTGGTTATACAACCAAAGTTAAATTCAAGCCCCAACACCTCCACTCATCAGCCATAGACCGTTGGTAAATTGACCTGTTTGTTAATTTATATTTTATCATCTATTGTTTGGGGACAATAAAAGACCTATGGAATAGAATTTTAGAGTCTAATATATATGAAGCTCTTAGAACAGTGTATAGTACACATTATATAGCAAGAAATGTTAGATGTCATTATATGTTCAAAGACAAATTGTTGATGGAATTGAAACCTATATTGCAACACATGTTAATATATTTGGAGGCTGCTTTCATATTTCAGAATCTTTGGTATTGTTTAAAATTATTTAACATTGAGTAAATTAACTTCTACAGTGACCTACATTTCATCTGTGATCCGATCTATCGTGTTAACCTGTTGTTTCTTAATAGGTTGAGCTGTCAAATGGTGGACACAAGGACAAGATACAGTAAATCTTCACTTACTGTCTTCCATAGGTTCTTGGAAGCTATGACTTGACATGAAATGGCATATAACAAAACCAATTGTTTTTCTCATCAGTGTTAAAACTAAATGACCTCTAAGGAAACAGTGTTATTTGGGGACCTGCTGTATATTGTTTTATGTAAAGTAACAGTTTCTAAGAACCTGTTGGTGATGTTAAGTGAGGACAGACTATATTGAGAGTGTTTCAGGTCGTGTGGCTCATTCCTGTAATCCCAGTGCTTTGAGAGGCCAAGGCAGGAAGATTGCTTGAGGCCAGGAGATTGAGACCAGCCTGGGCACAATAGCAAGACCTCATCTCTGCAAAAACAAAACAAAAGGCCAATTTGCTGGGTGTGTTTCTAGCTACTTGGGAGACTGAGTTGGGAGAATCACTTGAGCCTAAAAATTGGAGGCTGAAATGAGGCATAATTGCACCGCTACACTCCAACCTAAGTGATAAAGCAAGACCCTATCTCTATTTTTTAAAAATTAATATATGTTCTAGCTACTCAAGAGAGATATAGTAGTACTTTATAAAATATTTCCGTTTTGCATAATTGCTAAATTCACATTTTTCTACCAAGAAACAGGTACAATATAATGCAAAAATATGTTTTTAATGCTAGCTCTCTATATTTTTTTAAGTAGGTAATGGTATATTTCTACCTGATATTTATGTAATGGCTAGACAGATTTTTGCACAAATATTTTTAAATGTGCTTATGCCATTACTTTTTCCTTTGAAAGATTTTCTCTTTGAAATCTTCCAAGGCTTTTTACAATTCCAATACTATCAAGAAATCATACCCAAGATGCTACATTGCATCATTATTGAAACAGGAGTTTTAATTTGTATTCTTATTTTATTTATTTATTTATTTTTCTATCCCTGCTGCCCAGGGTGGAGTATAATGGTGCAACCATGGCTGTCTGCAGCCTCAACCCATCAGGCTTGAGCAAACCTCCTATGGCAGACTCTCAAGTAGCTGGGACTACAGGCACACACCACCATGCCTGGTTGATTTTTGTATATTTTTAGAGATCAAGTCTCACTATGTTGCTCAGGGTGGCCTCAAACTCCTGGGCTTAAGTGATTCTCCCTCCTCGACCTCTGTGAGATTACAGGTGTGAGCCAAAATGCCTGGCCTGAAGTTCAAAATGTATGTTTGTAGTAGGCTGAATACTCTATCAGCTACATTTTGATTTATAAAAGGGTCATCCTGCCTGTTTAACATTACTAAATAATCTAAAACTAGATTAGAAGCAAAGGAAATTAAATTTAAAATTTGTTGTATAAAGTCACCACTGACATCCCTGATAATTAACCTTGGGTTTCTGTTGGCAAGTTGATAGACTTTGCACTGAAGCAGGAACTTCAATATAAATTTTAGCTCTCTGCTCTTAATGTGATTATTTCTGAAAAACATTATCAAAGTTTTCTGCCAACCAATGATAATTAATATTGGGTAATTACAGCATTTTCCCTTGCAGTAGAAACCACCTGTGGATGTGTAGCAGCTTTTCTTACAGGTTGAAATATTAAAACTATTTTAGCCTTTCTTTGAAACTGTTTTGACTATGAGTTATATTTTTGGCAAGATGTGTTTTCCTTTCCTAGGGATGTTTCCAAATTGTTCAGAATTGTCTTTATTAAATTAAAGCACTTCTGTTTATGCATTTCAAATGTGCATGCCACTACACATTCTTCTAAGCACTGACTTAATACTTTTTCTTTCTGAATGTTGATATGTTTTTGTTTGGCTTTACACAGGCAGACTCTCAAAATTTTTCTAAATGACATCTACATTTAATAATTGCTGCAGATACTATTGGAGAACCATGAGGCTGCAGTAGGGTTTTGTTTTGTTTTTGAGAAGTTTTCAAATTTGTTTTATTTTGGATTTTTTTCCCCTTCGGTTAAAGATTAAAGTGAAGACTGGGTCAGAAGATAGGTTAAACTTTCCTGCCTCTGCTCCACTGGAATGGGATGGACTAATTTCCTTGGGATAGACAGAGGCTATTTATGTAGGATGCTTATACTATAAGACAATTAAATACCTTCTAAGTAGATATAATTTCTAAAAGTAAAACAGAACCTAGAACCACAAGACTGCTATTCATAGGCCAGATAAATTAATGTTAATTCTGAACCACAAAGACCTTCATAAAGATTGCTAGAATGAAGATTTTTATACCATTGCTCAGTAGTACATTTCAGATTGTATAACATTGTGATGAAGAAGTTTTCCTTCTCTATTCGTCACTTACTGTTATGTTCTCTGTTTTTGGAAAGTCTCCTTTTGTTACAGAGTTGAAGTTTAAAGATGCATCATGAAGCATAAAAATAGGAAATGCCAACAAAATTTAACATTAACAGTTGTAGAACATATTGAATGCCTAAAATACAGTGTCTGAGTGATTAGGGAAAGAAAGTGGGATATTTTGAGAATTTGACACTCTCCTTGTCTTCGGAATTGCTCATCCCTATCTGACTGTCTCCCTGTATCTTAACTCAAAGTTTATGGTCATGTCTAAACGGGCAATAAGCCAGAGAGAATGGAGAGAATGAGAAAAGGGGAATCGAGAGAGAAACAGCATGAATGGAAAAACTTTCAAATTAATTGATTACTAGATGTAAGCTTCTAAAGAGGTATTGAAAGAAGTTTTACAGCTTTTGCTTCATTATCCTTATCTTCAAAACCTTGGCTAAATATGTCCACAGTATTTTGAGCTCAGAGTATGGGCTCAAAAGAGCAATATTTCAGATACCCTAATACATTATGTTTAACCTTTCATATGGGAGTTACTGCATTTTCCCATTATGTACTTTAATAGAACTTTTAACACATTTCCCATATTGGATTTTTTTAAAGCACTTCTGTTTATGTATTTCAAATGTGTGTAGATCCACTACACACTTTTCTAAGCACTGAGTTAACATTTTTCCTTCTAAATATTCACGTTTTTGTGGCACATGCAGACTCTTTGAATAATCAAACTATTTGCAAGCCAATTCTAAGAATATCATTTTTTTGTTATGTTTTGTTTTTGTTAATAGCAAATCTTATACCTTAGTGTTTGAGAAACACACAGTTAACAAAACAGGAGGAGAGGCAGCAATAAGATAAACTGGCTTTGCTTCATCTTGTTTTCAGACAAATCCAAGTGATGACAACCATGCATCTTTTCTCAAACTAAGATTTTATAATGGATATTTTCATTATAATAAGTGGTATATCTACATTTCATTTATATAAAAGGCAGCTCTAAACTCTGACCACATTCAAAGTTACTTGTAATAAAGACTGGATTTTAAGATGAATACATCTGGATTTGGGGAAATGTGTACAAATATGGCTGTATGTAAAGGTAGCAAAAGTTTATAGCCTTCTTTACTGGAACTGTGTCTATGTACTTCAAGCAGGAGTAGAAAAAGCTCACAGTATATTGAGCTAGTATGTGTTCTTACTTGCTAAAAAAATAAAAGTAAAAATAAACTCTGTCCATGGGTTCACACTATTCTGTAAAGAAAAATTCTTATTTATAAGTAAAATATTTTAAATTTTAGGACAACATAAAAATGTGAATACATTTTGATTCGTTACTTTTTGGAATATTAGAATAGATAAATGTGTCTGTGTTGTTTCCTGGAAAATCACTTATTAGAAAACTCATTTTGGTAACTAGTAATTCCATAGTTAGCAAAATTTTATTTTATATTTCTATATTCATATTTCTATGAAAATTGTTCTTAATTTAACGTGCAAATAATTCTTTTCATTCACATGTTAATTTCCACATCTGTGTCTATGAAATGTTTTTTAATTGTTCTGATTAAAAAATGTTATCTAGTTTAGTTTTGTAACGTAGAGTGAGGAAAGGCTACGTACGATTTGTTCTCTAAAATGCTTAACTTACTTTCAAACTGATTAAATCAGCCAAGAATTTGAAGGATTTAACTATTAGATGTCAGAAAATTGCTTGATCAACTTATACTTCAATTTTTCAACTGTTCTTTTGACATATTAACCTGCTTCGGTGGAGGGAACAAATTTTTGAGGCTGGGGACATAGTAGGTGCTTGGCGTATTTGTCAATTAATTTATAAACAAACTTAGTGTAACTAAGTAGGCATAACATACTCCTTAGTTACCCCAAGAAAGGTATATTTAGACTTGTTTAGTAAGCAGAGGTGGTAATGTTCATCCAAGTAAGCAAATATAGGTATGAAATAGTTTGCCTCTAAACCCACTTGGCAGTGGAAAGAGCCAAATGGAAAACTAGCTGACCACTTTGATCCTGTCAGACAATGATTTATTTATTAAGTTAAAGAAAATATTTTTCTTTCCTAAAATCATAATGTAAAATAATAAATATAACAGTACATTTTGAATCTGTGATAGAATCGTTGTTCCTTGCCACAGTATTGTTAGGTCACATAACATTTTTTTTTTAAAGGGACAAAAGCTGGAGAATTCATACATTGTATTAGCAAGAAAAAAATAGATAATGGAAGTAGGACTTTCCTACCCCTTCCTTAAAGCTTCAGGTAATTTGAAGCATGAAGGAAAAAATGAAACTTTAAAAATCCCAAATCATTGAGAACAATGTGCTTTCTTAGAGGCTCTTTTCATTGTAATAGCACTTATTTCCAAAAATCCTTCTGAATATGTATCCAAGGCAATTATGCAGCATACATTTATCTTTAATACTTCTCCAGTTTGAAGATATTTGTCATCAGTGGTAGAATATAAATGGGAGTTGAATACATTTCTTTCTGTTCCATTGTCTTTTCTTTTTACACTGGTTGCCCTAGCAGGGGCTATCTTTTCCTTGTTTTTCCTCACCTTTTAAATACAGTTTTTGTTATCTTTAGCATTTTATTCAATTTCATTTTATATTTTGCTTTAGCATTCTAGTTACATAATGCTACTTTATCTTGTATATCACTCTGTACTTACTAGAGTTTTTTCCATGTCTCCCAGTCACATCTCTTGAGGAATGATTGTCAATTGAGAGGTAGTGAGACTTTTCTTCCAGCTTATAACCAATAGAAAGAAAGAGCTGTTTGATCCCATCTTTGGACTCAAGGAGCCCATGAGATAAAGGCTCTCTTGTAAGGTAGCATCAGGCTTTTGTTTTGACACAAGTTTACTGTGCATTTTCTATAATCTCCTTTCATTACCTATTACAGAGAATGGTTTTGTGCAAACTGCCTTGCTCTTGGATGCTTAGACGAGCCTTATTTTCTGTAGTCTGTAACAGCTACTGCAATGGGTAGAACTTAGAATTCCACTTTAAAATCGGAATTCTTACAAAGTCCACCAAACCCATGAGGAGTCCATATTTGAGTTTTGAGGATTTTCAAAAGCCCTGAAATTTTATGTAATTCCATGTGTACAGTTTTCTGGAGAGTAAGTCTGTAGCACACAGAGGTGTTTGTGTCATGCCTCACCACAGCTTAAGAGCTGTTTATAGGCATTGTACAGAGCCCAAGAGTATTCTGGAAATAGCAAAGATCTGAAAACCTTGGTTATAGAGATTTAGAGAATTACTGTTCCATGAGTGTGGAATACATTATATTAGACTGGATGAGCTGGTGTAAAGGAGTCATGTAACAAAATCAACTAAGGTTTGTTATGCCTGTGGAATAGCTGCCATGAAGCTAATTCCCAAGTGATCCCTCCTGAGTTTTTGTAGAATCATCTGGGCAGTTCTGCATTGTATTCATGCTGAGGTGAGAGATGAATGTTTTTCAGAATGTGGACATGTTATGATACATTTCAGAATCCTTTTACCTTGAAAACTATGTTGCTGCCATGTTGGAAAAATAACACCTAGCAAAAATGAGGAATGTGGAAGGGTGCATCTTTAATCTGTGATGAAGAGAAATTGATTTCACCTTCACTCACCTCAAATTTCTGTTCTGTGTAATGGACGTTAGCAAATTTGTATTGTACTCATAGTACCTAAATAAATTTGTACCATTAAAGTGAGTTTTAGATTTATTGCCTATTAGATTTGTTGTTCAGATTAAATGAGAAATTGGCTTTGCAACGTGTATTAGTTATTTGGGTTATGAAGTAACAAACATTTTAATGATACTTTTCAAAATGTAAAATTTAAATGATTTATATTTTAATTATTACAGACTCCATATGCTTAGTATACAACAGAAGTTTGTAATGTTTTATTTTTAAGAAAAGTTACACTTTGGGAAGGGTGGAAGATGGAGGTAGAATGTAGTAAATTGCCTAGAGGAAATGCTTTCCTTTTTCCTAGAGGAAAAGTATAATGATTGCAGTAGCCACCAATAGTTAGGTTTTTTATCCTCATATCAGGGCATTAATTTTTTTTTGGCATATAAAATAACCCTTTATCATCAGAATTTGTTGCTTCTGGGTTTTTGCCTGACTAGAGAGTTATGGAAAGATAATTGAAAATAAAATATGTGCAGTTTGAAAAATATCCAAACTAAATTAATATTGGTTTTTAGGAGTTACGTTTGTCAAAAAAAAAATCACACCTGATTGTTCATTTAAAAACCATCAAACTTCAGGTGTGGGTTTAATGACAATACTATAGAACAACATATCTTAGAAAAAGAAACTACATGACAAATAGATTGCAGCAAGAATGTTTAACACTCTTTTAGACAGCTTGTCATAGTGCTGGTTGGTGACCAAGTGAGACAGGCAATTAAGCAGGTCATTTCCAACATTCACTGGCAGGTGCAGATTTTAGATGATGTTTGTTTTCCAACCTTTGATTTTAAAATTTTGAAATCTTAATTTGCAGAGAACATTGTTGCCTGATAAAATAGACATTCTTTTGTATTGCTTTGAAATGTCCACTTTTATAAACCTATGCTGTCCGGAGTTTATATTTCCAAACTTTGTACCATTAGATAGGCTGTGGTTCTGAATGGGCCATTTGTTTGAGTATTGCTTGCAGATTTGATCCCTCAACGGAAATGTTCCTATAAAGCTTATTCAGATAATTATTATTTATTCTTTAAGCACGAAAGAAAGATCAAATAACTGTAGTGTAATTTTCAGAATCATTTACACTTTTTGTGTAATGCAAGAGAGATTATACATCCCTAGTAGAAATCTCAGGAAAAGAACCCTTTCCATTTGGTACTAATACTTAGTTTTGAGATGTGATTTGCATCTTTGCTGTAATTTGAAAGACAGATGGCTTAAGGTGTGTGTTTTTAAATGAAGGTTGAGATTTTTTTTAACTATGCCTTTTAAAAAATATATTTCTTCTTGTATTTAGGCATCTCTTAGATTAAATTTTTGAGAGCCATTGCTTCCATAAATAAATAAGGTGCTTCTTTAATCCTCTTTATGAGTGGGGAAAATGCCCACAGGGTATAGGGAAAGGAAGAGAACTGGTACCCTCATATACTTTGTAATATTTTAGTTCTTTGATTTAAAAAAATCACAACTACTTGTTTTTCCTAACAGCTACTTTCTTTCATCTAAACTAGACTTTAGATGTTAAAATCTTCGTGGATTTTAATTATATCAAATCATGCTATTTCTGGATAATTAATGATGGATAAAACTAATGTATTAACTGAAGTATTCTATTCAGTACCTTTTTACATGTTGGGCAGCTCTACCCACAACTAATAAAGGAATAAATAATTTTAAATTTCATAAGTCATAAGATCTTTTCATTTTATGTATAATCAAGACACATGCTAATAGATTGATCCTTTCAAAAATCAAATTTTAAATGTGGCACTTGCCTTTTAGAGTGATATTGAAGTGGTATAATCTGGAAAATGCATGATAGAATTTCTACCAAATGTTAATATTTATCTTCTGGGTCACCACCTGAAGACTAATAGAACTATGTCTAGAATTCTTGTCATGGGCTGTGTTAGTAAAACAGTGATAAAAGTGATAGAGTAGTTCACTATTTTATGTCCTGTGGCTCGTTATGGTCATCTGGCTAAAGTCTATCCCATATTAATCCCTTGAGTCAACAGTTGGGAACATTCAATGATGTACTTGAAATACTTTTAACATGTGGTATTTATAATGTTTAGAATGTCAAAGGATCCTTTGTAATGATCTTCTCCTTGGGTAGTTCAAAAGATATTTTTAAAGTTATTTTTCAAAGAGCACAGTGTTTGAAGATTTTAATAATGTATAAATCTAGTAGAGTACTTTGGGGAAAAAAAAGCTCAGTTCTAGGAAAATAAAAATCATACAGTGAGTGATATATTAGTCAAATAATCTATGAAAAATTCAAGAAAATAGAGCGTGTGTTCATTTATGGTTGAAAAAGGAACTTTTTTTATGAACAAGAGCATGCATTTGATACTCCCTTGGGAAACTATTACACTCTTCTCTAATTGTGTTTTTCACATTTTATGTTCAAGTGTAAATGACTAAAGAGATAGCCTAACCTGTTCATATTTTTCATAGAACATATTAAAGCCTGTCTCTATGGCAGCAACTTTTAATTGGCAAATCTCATTCTGTCAGCACTTTCAAGTGGATTTTTCTTGCGTACATTGAATTGTTAGAAATGCTTCACAAAGTAAAAGTTAGATTTGGCATTATTCTTTGGCATGAAAGATGTTCATGGTCAAGGATTTATTTTATTAAATAGTTTAACTATAGTATCTGTAGTAAGTTTTTGTACAGATGATGCATTTATCTCAGCATTGTGTTGGTGTATCAAGATAATCTGCTTGAGAATTGGTATAGACACTCAGGGCTTGGAAACTGAAAATAGCAACTTGGGTTATTTCACACAAGTAAAGTAGGCAAGTGCCTTACCTGGCAGGGAAAAAACAACAACAAAGTTTGAAAAAAAATTAAAATCCTTTTAGGCAACATTTTAGACTTTTTAAAGCACCATATCTATAGTTTTTATTTCCTTATGGCGCTGACTTTAATAGTAAGATTGATTTGTTGCAAACATAGTTTGCAGCTTTCTTTCTCTTAAGTTTTATTTCTTGAATCAATGTGGTGCAGAATGTTGAAGCAGGTATTTGGTAAGTTGGATCTAGCTACTGCAGTGTTATAAAAATAGATTAAGTAAACAGACACAGCAGGCCAGTGCAGCTTGAATTTTGAACCCTTCTAGACCCAGTATAGCTTTAATAGTCTATAGTTCTAAGAAGGAAAAAATATGAATCCCTTAGGTAATTTTAATATTATATAATGAAGGAAGATCTACCTTACAGCCAAGAATCAGGTCTTGTATCTTTTGTAATTATTTTAGAGTGCTTTATCTGAAAGCTTCAATTTTAAAGCGATTCCAGTATGCTGTGTATTTTTTTTTTTTTTTGCTATTTTTATATCACTGCGGTAGCATAACCATGCACCAAGTACAAGACAGTATTGCAGTTTATGTTGAATGTAAAACTGTTATTAAATGAAAGCTAACAAAGCAAATTCTTGGAAAGAAGGAAATTGTCTACAGTGAAGACTTAAAATATTAAAATCAAATTTGTCTTCCAAAAAATAAAATATGAAAGGACTAAATGAAACTGTATATTTCCCCCTCTTCAAAAGTCATGACTTCATGTAGTCAAGGAGCAAAATCTGATTAGTCATTCATTTTAATTATCCTTCACTGTTGCAGATATTCTGTAAAAGTGTTCCTTTTTCATATGTCATCTTTGTCTATTAAAACTATCCTTACTGTGTTTTTGGATTTTTGTCCTTTTCATCAGAAGTCACAGAAAGCTTTTATGGCTGAATAGTTCAACCTTACCCCAAGGTAAGGTGCCATTGTATCTTTTTAATCCATACATTTCCTGAGCAGTTGTGACTCTTACATTTAAAAGAAATAAATTATATATGTATATATATTTATAAATATAAGTGTGTGTACACACACATGCATATATGCTCTGTGGGTATATTTGTATTAATTTATTTCTAGTAGCCTAATAAAAGGATAAGATGGTATTATGAATAACTTAGATAAAGAGTGGTAAGCCGGTTTACCAAGGCTAAATTAATGAGGAAAGGTAAAAGTAAAAATAAAAGTTAGATGGCCCACAGCTCTCTGTAAAATAATCCATTCTCAGAACCACAGGCCTTGTGCATTGTTTTATGGGCTAACAGGATTTCACTAGACTCTTGACATTCTTGTAGTTCAGATTTCTGGTTTTTAATATCCAGGAACTATCCCAAAGATTTATTACATGTAATCGATTGGTTTTGGTTCTTGGGAGGAAATTTAAATCAGGTGCTCTGAGTTGACTTGAGGACTCAGCTGGAGAAGGCATCTAGTTGGCCACCCTCTTCAAGGTATCTTTGTTGACTGTTCACATAAACCATAACTATGATGAAGAGGATGGAGTATTTGTCCATTTGGGAATTTACAAAGATCCGTGGAATGGAATATAACATTAAAATATCTGGCTGTTTTCATACCAGTGCTTTACAAACAGGACTTGAGAAATAAATGAGAATAGTGTAATAAATGTTAGTGGTTACAGATTTTAGCTTTTCAGCTTTTATTAACCCTAACCCAGTTCCGTAGTTGAGTGGAACAATATGTCTGTCTCTGTTTTGCTCTCAATTTCTATGCCAAGTGCAGTTCTCTTGATTGTGAGTGCTTCAGACTCCCAGCTCTTACATTTACCCATCTAAATGTCCAATCTAAAGTTTCTGACTTTGAGGAGGTATAACTAGGTACTCTATGGGAAAAGGGTACGATGGAAAGCGGCATAGAATTCCTGGGAAATGACCACCAATTCTGGTTCAGAGGCCTAGCAGTTGAAAACTAGAGCTGGAAATCTGAAAGCTTTATTAATGGTATTCAGTCGGTTTCTGGCAGCACATCTGATAACCTGAATGTACATTATTTACACAGGTATTCAGGTAGATGGAGTGACTAAATGAAGAAGTATCTTTGTTACACACAATGAATCATCTAGCATAAGGGCAAAGAAGGAAGATGAAGTGATGGAGGAATAATTTCCGAGTTACCAGAAAATATGAATGTAGACATTATTAATAAAGATTAATAATAAACGTTTTCTGGTTTAGAACCTAATTCACTTTCTTTTAAAACAGTGTCCAAGTTGACATGAAATATTTCATATACCTTGAATGGGAATCACACTCTATACATATCCTTTTATACAGTCATGTATCTCTTAACAATTAGGATATGTTCTGAGAAATGCATTGTTAGGTGATTTTGTCATCGTACAAACATCATAGGGTATACTTGCACACACGTGGATGGTATGGCCTCCTACATACCCAGGCTATATGATTATAGCCTACTGCTTCTAGGCTACAAACCTGTACTGCATGTAACTGTACTGAATACCAAGGGCAATTGTATCTCAATGATATTTGTGTATCAAGATATAGAAAAGGGACAGTAAAAATATAGTATGAAAGTTAAAAAATTTCTACACGTGTATAGTATACTTAAGATGACTGGAATTTGCAGGACTGGAAGTTGTTGTGGATGAGGCATTGAGTGAGTAGTGAGTGCATGTGAAGGCCTCAGACATGACTATACATGACTGTAGACTTCACAAACACTTTAGGCTATACTAAATTTATATATTTTTTTCTTCAACAAGTTAACCTTAATGTAACTTTTTAAAATTTACACACTTAAAAAAAAACTTATTGACTCTTTTGTAATAACGCTTAGCCTAAAATGCAAACAGATTGTACAGCTGTACAAAAACTTTTTATATCTTTACTGTAAAGCTTTTGTCTATTTTTCTTATTTGTAAACTTAAAAACTAAGACATAAACATTTATATTATCTTAGGCCTACACAGGGTCGGGATCATTAATATCAGTGTTTTCTTTACTTCATATCTTGTCCCACTAGAAGGTCTTCAAGAATGGTAACACACACAGAGCTGTCATCTCCTATAACGATGCCTTCTTTTGGAATACCTCCTGAAGGGCCGGTTTTATAGTTAACTTTTTTTAAATAATTAGAGTACATGCTAATGGTTTATGTATTTACTATACTACATATAGTAGTATAGTAGTATTTATGTATTTACTATATGTAGTATGGTAAATACATAAACCAGTAGCACATTTATTATCACGTTTTGTACTGTACATAATTATATTGCTACACTTTTATATGACTGGTGGTGCAGATTTGTTTACATCAGCATCACTACAAACACGTGAGTAATATATTGTTCTATAACGTCACTCAGTGATAAGAATTTTTAGCTCCATTGTAATGTTATGGAACCATTGTGAAATATGCACTCTATCATTGACTGAACTGTCATTACATCGTGCGTAACGGTATATGTCTGGATGTTGATCTCTGTGTGTGTGTGTGTGTGTGTGTGTGTATGCGTGCACTGGTATAAGTGGGTTGTAGTCCTTGGTGACTTAGGCTGAGGTAGTTTTTGAAAATGAAATGCCATACCTTCTTTATTGTCAATGGCAAATCAAAATTAAGTAGAAGTAAAACTGTTACTGGATTGGGACACTTGATGCAGGGACAGGGTCAGAGAGCACAGGCAAGAATGCCCTTGCCCTAAAGACTGCAGAGTAGCAGAGCAGGAGCAGCACTTTGTGAGAAGACCCAGCTTAACCAGAACAATGCACAAAAGCCTTTGAAATTCACTGATGTGAGAGCAAGACTAGAAAACTCATGTAACAAATCCAGATAAACTTATAGTAAGAACAACAGGTATACTCTACCTGTGTTCTCTAGGTGTTCAATATTGACTTTACACAATTTTCATTTAAATCTTCTTATATAACCTTATCAGGAAGATAGTATAGTTATTCCCATTTTATTAATGAGGAAACAGAGGTTTCGAGGATTAAAAAGATACAGGGCCACAAGGCTGGTAAATGAAAAATTGGGATTGAACCTGAATAAATCTTTCTGTTTTTTTGAGTTCCTACTATTAAGCACTCTCTCCTTTTTTAGTTTTAAAGGAAGGTTGCAGCATAATATTATACATAAAGTTGCCCTTTCTTGGATAAATTAAAACCTTACCTAAAATGAATAATGATTCTAAGTTTGAACCATGAAATCTTCATAGCAGGAAAGTATGTTATGTAACTGCTTAAACTTCTGTTCACAGATTTTTGACACTACCCTTCAAATTTCTGACCTCCTTTCTACATTATCATTTTTTCTTACAGTTCCTCATACCTATAAACCTTCTTCCTTTTGACCTTGTTATTTGTATTTGAAAACTTGGTTCATAAAGCTTTCCTGAAAATCACATGGGAACAGTATGTCATATAGCTCCAGAAAACTTTTGGGAAAAAGGCTGACTGACAGTGTTTGGGGGCTTAATTCCACATGCTTCCTTATTCTCTGCATTTAGTTCCTGCCTGACTTATGCAGCATAATGCTAAACACATGTCAGACATTATTGTAGTAATATTTCCTATAGAAAACACCTTGGTATAATTCAAGATGAAAAATAGAGTATACATGAGAAGTGAAAAAGCAAAGTTGATTAGTAAAGTGCTGACATCCCAGTTGGAAGCACTGAGAAGTACATTCAATTGCCTCTGGCTTGCTGAATCTGTTTGTCTAGCCCCTACCCACCCCCATCTCACAGGGCTAACAGGGAAGCACATTTTGAAAATTCTGATGAATGCATTCAAATTCTATTTTGGTGGGAAAGGCTGAGTTTGCAGGGAATTGGTAGTAAAGTATTGGCAATCTCTTTGTTTCTATAATATCAATAAATTGCAAATGGTTGTTGTTTCTTTTACTGAACATGGGTTACAAATAGAGGGCTTATCATTAAATCCTGTCATTTTGTGCAAAAAAAAAAGTATGCTTACATTATGGAGAAGCAGTTGAGATTTATAAATAGTAAATAGTGGCATAAAGACTTCTCTTTACATAATAAAACATGAACAGAAATTTCAACAAGAAGTACCTGAAAATGGATCTTATCATTTTTTAAATGTAATCCCCTGCTTAGGCAATATTAGACATATATTAATATGTATTTCACTTATTTCTGTTAATACTTTTATTATCAATTTCAGACCTCATTTCTGAGACAAAAATTCAGAGCTAAAATTGATATTAAAACCATTGGAGTGGTGTTAATGGGAGACAGAGTTCAACAAATTGAGCCTTTTGTACATATTTATATTTCATGTGCTTTTTAAAAACTCAAAAAATGAATGGAATGCTTTTGAAAATCAGCATACGTATCCTGCTTCTGCTTCTTTGAATAAACTGTCTCAGAATTTCTACTTTTTAGCAGCAGCAGCAAGAAGTAAAACAAAACATTCAAAGCTTTAGTGTTGAGATTTTGAATAATATATGTCTGTTTTAACATTTATTCTTAACCCCTTTCTATTTTTGTCCTCCTTGGCAAAATTATGTAATAGCCTTAACTGAGTGAGCCATAATCTCCGGATGAGTAAGATATACACAATGAAGGAAGATATATTACAAAAGCAACCTTTCAGAATATTCCGTGTTCTGGCAATACAAATATGTTCTTCTGAAAGGTAGCTACACCCACTTTTTTGCAGTAATGTCAAGGAAACTTTATATGAGAAGTAAAAATATTTCTGAGAGGTATTCTGAGTAGAAAATCTCAAAGACTTTCTTTTTTTGTTGTTTTTAACAGGAAAACATGCTTGTACAGATGGCTTGTTGAATTTTCTAGCTGTTAAAATGGTGTACAGTTTGTTGCCTTGAATCCTAAGTGTTTAGAGTGCTGCTATCTTATTTGCTTCAAGGTAACCCTTAAAGGTGCCCAGAATCTCTTGCCCAGATATCTCCATAGGAAGATACCAGAACTCCTTTATATAAAAATCTCTGTCCTCTCACCCAGCCCTCCCTGATCTGTCTCCTTGACTTCTGTCATTCCTCCCTGAAATCCCCTTTCTATGTATATATGTTTTCTATTTAGTCCTGAACTGCTGGAAAATTGATATTGTATTCCCAATAAACTGGTGGTAGAGAGGGCTTGTGGCCATTGAATGGCTTTTAAATCTGGAATGTAGGTTAGAAATACAAATTAGCTTACAGCTACGATTTATCTTAGAGAATCTCTTGATATCCAGGACTAATCCCAGATAAAAGATAACTTTTAATGGGCATGATAATTTTAGGCCTTTCACTTTCTGAGGTTTGAATCTACCCCAAAATAGCAGCAAAGAGCTAAAAGTCTCTGGAACTGTACTGAACCACTGCGTGAGAAAGCCATTGACTTACCTTCTTAAGGGAATGAATATTAGGGTGAAATATGATTCAGGTCTGAGAGAATATCCTTTGACCATTTATCCCAGCTTTATTTGTACCTCTTCTTGAGAGTGTTTCTCATGAAGTTACCTTCCATTGATGTCTTCTGTAGTTAACTTTTTTACCAATTGGAATTGCTTTTTGTATTTCTTTTTCTATACTGCATCATCCAGCATAATGATAAGCAAGTAGACAGCTAATATATTTATTAATGGATAAATATAAGTAGAGTATTAACAACACTTTGTGGATGTAAGTTACCCTTTCCTATGTGTGAGCAATAATTGGCACAGTGAATTTGAGTGTTACGTAGCTTACCAATTCTTTGTAGAAACTGTTTTCTCAAAAGTAGTTTATCACTTTTAGTAGGAGATAGGAAATTATTTTAAGTATTTTTTTCTGAGAACTCTACTGAAAAAATAGTGTCTAATTTATAAAGCTATTCCAGCAGTTATTGAGTAACCAATTTAGTTATAAATCTCTTTTTATCACTGACATTCAGTTCATCCTACATGGTTTTCTAGAACGAACCTACCACTTTAAAAACAAAGATTGTTGGATAGATTTTCTTCACAATTTCATCCAAAGTGAAATTCAGCGATAGAGCAGTAATATTTTGGGAGCAAAACTAAATTTTTCCGAAGGGTAACAGATAACATTGTTTACAATTTGCAAAATAGCCATAGTCAATTAGTGTGAAATACATATTTTAACTAAATGTGTACTGTGAGGAAAGCTGTAAGAAGTCTGACTGTATTTATATACAGTGAGAAGAGTCTTCTACAGACTGTTTACTTAATTGCTGCATTTTTAAACACCACTACCTATTTGAATTTCAGCTTGACACTGTTTTAGTTCTGAATATAGCCTGCCAAATTTGTTTATATGGTACATAAGCATCATGCAGATGTCTCCGACACCTTAACTGTTCTGTGACCTTGTACAAATTATTTAATTTCACAGGATGTCTGAATCCTTGTCAGCAAAGTAGGGAGTAACAGTACTGGTGCTATAGAATCCTTGACAGAATTATGTGAGATTTAGTCTTTCCTTTATTCTGTGGCATACTCCAGTCTAGGTAAAACAGGATCCCTGCCCTCACAGATCTTATTCTATAGTGCAGGAATTAGTCGATAAATAAACACATAAATAGGCAACATAATTACAGGCATGACAAGTACTATACAGAAAATAAACAGGGGCAAGTGTCAGATGGAGCCTGACTCTGGGAGACATTTAGATGGGTATTATGTCTGCTACTCTTTTGGAAGAGCATAAACAATAAATGGTAATTTTCTCTCTTCATCATCTGTAATTTTCTCACCTTTTATTTAATTATCATATTCACAGTTTATAAAACAAAAATATGGATAAGTAGTTTTTATCCTGTGAGAAACTAATAAGTTTAAGATTTCATAGCAGACATGTTTTTGCTTCAAGGTTAATGGAGTGACTAGTACATTTTCATTTTTTTATAGGATAATAAAAATTATTTTAAACTTTTTGTTCAGATGCAGGCCAACTATGGTACTGTTTATCATATTGTTTGTCTGTTTTTTCTTCTCAATGTTTTGGTGCTGTGTTTCACAGAAGACATTTGTGTGCTAGCTTACCTTGCTACCCCACTTGAACAATGTAGGCAGCTGTTTTGTCTTAGATTGTTAGGTCCTATATAACCAGACAATCAGTCATTACTCTTGAATTCTCTTAATGAGTGCAGTCTTTCTGTATCCTTAGGTCATCCTCACTAGGGAGTAACTTCCTGAAATTCAAGTAGGTGTCAGCAAGGGTATTTGGTGGATGCATTATCTTTGCTTATATTGTAGATTTCTTAATCTGGCATTGACATTACTTTCATTTAACTCTTGCCATAACTCTCTGAACTTAACCTCTCCTGAACAAAGCCTTTACCCCAACCAGATTGCTTAGCCACTGTCTGTTGCCTAGCCAAAATGTTCCCACTTGTGTGGTTTTAGTTACTGCCATTTTACTTATCAGGCCCTTCTGGCTTTTTTAATTCCTGTGAAGTTAGCTGTTCCAGAGCAGGGGTCCCCAGCCCTGGGCTGCACAACAGGAGGTGAGTGACTAGTGAGCGGGTGAAGCTTCATCTGTATTTACAGCTGCTCCCCATTGCTGGCATTACCACCTGAGTACTCTCTCCTGACACATCAGTGGCAGCAGCCTTAGATTCTCATAGGAGCGTGAACCCTAGTATGAACTGTGTATGCAAAGGATCTAGGTTGGACACTCTATGAGAATCTAATGCCTGATGATCTGTCACTGTCTCCTGTCACCCCCAGATAGGGCCATCTAGTTGTAGGTTCTTACCCTCATTGAGTCTGGTCTAGAGAAGGAAAACAAGCTCAGGGCACCCACTGATTCTACATTATGGTGAGTGGTATCATTATTTTGTTATATATTACAATGTGATAATAATAGCAATAAAGTGCGTAATAAATGTAATGCATTTGAATCATCCTGAAACCATCCCCCCACTCTGCCACCACCAGTCCATGGAAGAATTGTCTTCCACGAAGCTGATCCCTGGTGCCGAAGAGGTTGGGGACCACTGTTAGGGAAGACATAATCCTCAGACTTGATATTAGACCTGATTTGCTACTGTGTGACCTTAGGCAAGTCATTTCACCTCTCTGAGCTTTAATTTCCTCATTGTCCTAATGTAGTTAGTACCACTTACTCATATCGCCATTTCAGGTTAATTGAATCTGCTTTTGAAAGTGCTCCACTTCCAGTCTCTCTTTCCTGTACATTTTTTCTGCCTTGGTTTCACAGCACACTTCATATTAACAATCATCTATTTTCTGTAATATATCTTATGTTAAGCTTTATTGCTACCCTACCTTGACCCTATTCCACCTTTTCTTCTTTGTGTGTTTTGGTTTTGGTTGTTGGTAGGGTGTCAGATAACAGAGAGAGATAAAGTAAGATTCTCGAAAAGCTTAGGGGATTACCTGTTTATTTTAATGAAAATAATGTATTTTCAGTTGCTTGAACAGTATTTTATTTATGATAAATGATGTTCAATAAATGGTCTGTATGAATTAACAAATTTTTCCATGGTGGACCCATGGGAGCGGGGTGGTAGGAAGAGAGAGGGAGGGAGGGAGAGAGAGAGAGAAAGAATGAATGAATGCATGCGTTAGAAAAGGGGTAAGGTGAGAGGTTTTGAAAGAGGGGTCTGGGATTATTATCTGGAGAATGGTAAAGTCTATGTTACCTCTTGCCTGAGCTGTTAACATAATTAGTTAATTGGTCTCTCCTTTTCAGGCTCTTAAGCACTTCAAGCCCTCTTACATTCTTGTCTGAGGAATTCATGAAGTACAGCTTTGCTAATGTCCTTTCACCCCCTTCAGTGGCTCTTTCTGGCTTACAAAAGGAAGTAGGCAATCTTTAATACAGTATTTGAAGCCTTCCCCAAGCTAGACTTTTCTAGGTAGTTTTTCGAACTCATTTCCCACTGCTCTTACTACAGATTTATTACTTGTCATTGATGCCTCGATGTATGATATTTCCTCTACCTAGATAACTTTTCCAACTCTTCATATATAAATTTCACTTCTTTTTTGAAGCTATTATCTGATACTTCTAAATGGAAATATTCCCATTGTCTTTAAAATTACAAGAACTCTTTATCTGATGAGACTCTTTGCCCTATAATCTTATATTCCCTTAATAGCTATTTATATGCATGCCCTGTTTCCCTTCTTAGGGTGTGTTTCTAGTTCATTTTGTGTTTCCACTGTCCCATAGCACAGAGCACATGAGAGGTGTCACCATGCAGTAGGTGAATAAATATACAAATGAGCTATTCTGAAATTTGGTATAAAATATATTCTGAAATTTGATATAAAAAATATTTATTGGTATAAAATATATTCTGAAATTTGGTATAAAATATTTCCTTCCTTCCTTCCTTCTTCCTTTCTTCCTTCTTTCTTCTTCCTTCCCTCTTCCTCCTCCTTTTGTCTCATTCATTATTACTTTTTTTTCTCCTAGCTTAGAGGACAGTGAATTAATTAATTCTGCTTTCTCTTTTGATTGTGTGTCTACACATACTGTATTTCTGACCTAGATATCTAGCTCTTCTACAACAATTTCAGAAAGTAGGTATGCTCTGGTATTATTCTAAGAAACACAAGAGAGACTTCTATTTTTTATTTTATTTTATTTATTTTAATTTATTTTTTGAGACAGGCTCTTGCTCTGTCACCCAGGCTGGAGTGCAGTGGTGCAGTCATGGCTCACTGCAGCCTCAACTTTTTGGGCTCAAGTGATTCTCCCAAGTAGCTGGGACTACAGATGTATGCCACCATACCCACCTAATCTTTTCTATTTTTTTTTAGAGACGGGGTCTCACTATGTAGCCAAGGCTAACCTTAAGCTTCTGAGCTGAAGTAATCTTCCCATGTCAGCCTCCCAAAGTGCTGGGATTACATGCATAAGCCACTGTGCCCAGCCATTCTTATTTAATTTTTGATGACATCTAATGGGAGAAGCACATTATCAATTTTCATTTTCCATCTCTAATGTAGTGAAATCACTTATCTGAAAACAAGTGGGAATGACAAATTGAAGTTTTCCTTCAATCCCTAGATTATTTAGGCCACTTTCATTCTGGCCACCAAATGGTGGAATGCATGCTGACCCTGACATTACTCGTACTTCCTAACTTCCTAACTTAACATTGTTAGGACCTTACGTGAGATACTTAACCTCTGGGAACTGCAGTTTCCTGATTTGTAATATGAGGCTAATAAGAATACCTCATGGGATTGCCATGAGGATAAATGCTGCATATTATTGTGAGTGTTAATGGTAGACATTGTAATTACCTTTGAACAGGAGACTGAGGAGAGGATTCTACTGATGGTACTAATTGTCTTCCTAAACAAACAGCAGCAGTCTTGTTGAGACATCTTATCTGCTTACTTGAAAATTTATAATATGCCACTTTACTTTTATAAACATTTACTGTAGCTATGAAATTTTTAACTTGAGCTTAAGCAACTTAAAATTGAGTTGTAAAATTGTCAGATTAACATAGGAACCCGACAATTTTACAACTGTTGGTTGTAAAATTGTTAACATGAACAAATGTTAACCAATATTGTCAGGTTAACATAGGAACTGCCTAAGACCTCTAGCTATCAATGGGTGGTAATAAACTAAGTAATATAGAATCTATTATTACTTATCTAATTTGCTATACATATCACTGATAATATACTCTTTTTTAAGTGTACTATGTATGTTGAGTACATTTAAAAAAGAATAAAGGCTTTCACGGGTACATTGATGTTGTGGATCCCGTATTCCCCCGTCTTTACCCTTGAAATCTTTCTTTTCTTACGAACAAGGTGTTTAGAAATAACCCTGTGATCATGAAGGTGTTGCTGGTCTTGAGACCCTGCCCAGGATGATATGCCCAAGAGAACAAAGTACAGTAGCTTTGTATGCCATCCTTTGTGCTTGAGTGCCCTTTCTCCCACTGCATGTGAAAGGGGCTGTTTGGAAAATGGACAATTCCAACAGAAGTATCAGTTAACTGACAGATAACATTAGCAGCTATCTTGAAGCCACTGGCAAAAACTAAGTTTAAAAAACCCTGGAAAAGGTTTTGACTGATTGGTAAATGAGAACGTGTGTTAGTGTATGTACACCAACCCTTGGTCTTCAGAGTAGCCATCATGAAAATCATCTGGGGAGCCTTTAAAATACATTTATGCCTGGGACTCAGCCAAAACTATCTAAATAAGAATTTCTGGGAGTGGAGGCAGGATGTAGGAATTTTTCATTTTTAATGTACAGTCATGGTCAAGGACCAGTGACTTAAGCCTTACAGTATTGTCAAGTGATGTGATAGCTGGGACACCCAGAAATGCCCTTCTGTATTTTATTCATTCTACAAACATTTATTTAAAATGATTAGGTTGCCAAAATATGTAATTCCTAATCAAGAACAGTAGACAGACTTGTAGAAATTATCTGTAATATAGCTTGGCAGGTTCTGAATTTACTACTGTGAGTTTATTCTACTTGGCAAGAAAGGAAGGAAAGGACGAAGGGAGGGAAAGTGAAAGAAAATTTCCTCAGTAAGTGACATTTGAAAAGGGTCACCTCTCATAATCAAATTTTACCTATTAAAATGATTTACTTTTAATATCAATTCCTTTTAAAAACAAATGCCCAGTTTCTTAATGGTAAGTGAAATGAACATGAGATGATTCTTACTTTGGCCCTAGGAAAGCTTTGTCACAGCTGCTCTGGAAGCTCCTGTTTCTTGGACACAATTTCACAAGTGAAGGTACTGTTTGGGCAGGGAGTTTTGAGTACCTGCATGAGGTCATGTAGCTAGTGGATAAGAGAATTACAGTTAACACAGGTCTCCTTGGTTCCTGGATATGTGTTCTTTCATTGGACTGTAGTATACTATAGTCCTGTGAAAGAGGCTTCATTTGGGTTAGTTCATTAAAAGAGATTCTCTAGAGGCTTCGTTTGGGTTAATTCATTAAAGGAGATTTACTAGAGGCTTTGTTGGGTTAGTTCATTGAAGGAGATTTTAACTTGATGGTGAGCTGGCAAACTCTAACAAAGGGAAGGCTGAAGGAACAGGAGAAAAGGATGCTTTCAAGTATCTTTGGAGAAATGGACCTGGATGACGCGAACCGGGGGTTGCAAGGTGAAAAAAGGTGCTAGGAGACTGAGAGCAGCCCAGTCTTTTTCATTTTCTGAGTACCAGACCGTAATTGAGGCCCCTGTATATATTCCCTCATTTAATATTCACGTCACCCCTAGGCTGATATCTTACCTTCATTTTCATAGAAGAGGAAGTTGCAATTCAGGGGCGTCGAATAATTAATCCAAAGTCTCACTGCTAATAAATATCAAAGTTAGGATTTGAACAAGCAACTTCCTGATTTCAGTTCATGGGAGTTTTAACCATTGAGCTGGTACTGTATTGCTCTTTCTATGTCAACTCCTGGGACTATTTTTCTATGCTTACCTCTAAGGCTTGTGTATATGAGACGCTTACAAGTTTGGGATACAGATACATCCAACAAGTAGCCATATTTCTTACTTAGGTGGGTGCAGATTCACAAATTCATGTTTCAATAACAGTAATAAGCAGTTACCTGAAAAAAAGGAGCAAATGGTATAAGACTAGGGGAGAGAAAAATATATTTGAATGAAGAAAAAAATGGGGCTATAACATGTCAGTTTATGGACGCTGAAGAAGATGCAAAAGGAATGTTTGAGAACTGCTTTATTGGACAGAATATCCTATATTCTGAAATATAGTCAGGACTCATTCACTTGATAAACACTTATGGGGCTTTCTTGGCCTGATGTAGGCTGTGGGCATGAGCCTCCTTATGGAGTCTGTCACCAGGGAAGGAAGATATGTAAACAGTACCTGGTATTAGGAGGGGAACGTACAAAATATAAAGGAAGATACAACAACTATCTCTAATAAAAGCCACCTGCTTTCAGCAGAGGTGGAGGGTGTAAAAATCACAGATACATTCCTTTACTCACTTAATGCACCCAAGCGGTGTTTAGCAGATCCGGGCTTTCAGCCTAAATGTTGTTGGTATGATAGCAAGAAAAAACATCATGTGACAACCGTCTGTGCTTTTCCCTCTCACATTCACATTCTGGCTTGTCAAAAAAACAGTGTTGCCATGGCTGACGCTCCTGTGAGGCCCAACATCTCCATACTTTTCATCTTAACTAAGCACTTAAGAATATGCGCTGCAGCTTCTGATTGCCATTTAGAACAGAGCACCTTGTGATGACTAAGCTCTTTCAAGTGTCTATGCTTAATGTGATGACTTCAATACCCTTTTGCCGTAAAGACTCATCTGTAGTACTTGGTACAAGTTCCATAGCTTATAGTTATCATCTGTTTTTTATTTATTTGTATGTTTATTGTTAATATGGATCTTTTCCTGAAAAGCTATTCAAGGATACTAGATGCATACTGTATATGAAATGTTTCTAAAAATTCTGAGACTTTCCTATTTTATTCTCAGTGGTAATTTTTAGATAGTTTGTTGAGTGTTACTTTAGATTTTTGTGGAACTGCCCTAGAAAACCAGTGGAATTCTCTAGGTGTGGGGGTGGAGTGCAGAGGAGGAGACAGGCTCAGATAACCTGCATTGTGATACTGCTTTTTTGCTTGAAGAGATTTTCTTCACCCTCACTGCTTATGCTGCTGCAGTCGGCATCCAATAGAAACATGTTCTGGGCTCATGAGCCAATTGTCTTTCCCCTTGCTGCTGCCTCAAGTCTGAGAGAGCTGATGGCAGTGCACAATTTTAGCAAATTGTCATAGACCAGGGGGGTAGGGCAGGGAGAGGAGTGTTTTCCCCATGGGGACAGAGCCAGTGTCATTGAGCACATTTTGTTCAAGTACAAAGTTGATCTGTCTGAAGGAGACTGTGGTCAGCAGTGGTGAGGACCTTTATTGCCTCACCTTTTCTTCGTGCTCTGTCATTGTTTATGTGAAGCAGTAGCATTTAATGGCTGGACTTGAGGCAGTATTTGTGAGGTCAGAAAGTGACAGTATTTGTTTTTCAGTTAGGGAATCCCACAGGTTTATAAAGCAGTGCTAGTGAAAAATTGAGAAAAAGAAAGGATCTTTATGTTTGGCAAAGACAGTGCAGAGCAGTACAATATGTGATAATTTCTGCATGTAAATGGCAGCTAAAATTTTAGCATCTGTTATAGTTTGGAAAATTATTTAAACACTAATAATATGCATAATATATGCTGTCCTATCTAGGTGGCTGTGTAGACTTTAAGGGAAGAGTTACAGTGGAAATATTGACATAGGTTGTTGGAAACATACAATGTAATATTACACTTTGAAGTTTATCATGACTAAATAAATGTTGTCACTTTAGAGATGTAAAAACAGGCTTCACTTTCCTTATTTGTAGGGATATGTGGGATCTAGCAGGTACAAATATAACAAATGCTTCATGTAAATACAAAGGAATGATGTTGTTATTCTCAAGCTGACTTTACCAAAATGTTTTACCTCTCTGATTTCCTTTAGTTACTTTTATATTTCTCAGTAAAGACTTGCCCCTTAAAACATACCATCCTATACTACTGTCTAACATTTAAATTTTTAATTTTATGTGTGTGTTCTTATATATGTATGTATATATACACAGATATATAACTTCTTCATTATATATAATAGCTTTTTAATTGTTTTATATCAAATATATTTAACTATATATAATAAATGTTTAATTATTTGTGTTATATCCAAATTGAACAGGGCATGTCAGTGAAATATATAGATGATCCAAGAACCTCTTGCTTCACTAGGTTTATTATTGAAGTGGATAATATGAAGCAATATTTTAACTTCTTTGGTGTTCTATTTCTTAAAAATACTGTTGATCCTGTAAGACAGGTTCCTCTGAGAAAGAAGAAAGAATGACAATTAAATTACAATTTACAAAAGCATCTAAATTTTTTCCATTACACTTTGGAAATGCTGTGTGGCTTAGTCTTCTCCAAAATTAGTTGCTTACATTATGAAATAGCATTTCCTTTGCAGAACTCAAAAGAGTTGAAGACTTCCATTTGGTTCTGACCTAGAGTCATCTGTTTCTAGTGTTAGCAGTCAATGATTAAACAAAAACAAAACATACTTACAGATGATCAGATGGGATACACTTGGTACAAATGCATATCCCTACGGTCATGATTAGGAGCAACAACTTTGTAGTTAAACTGCCTGGGTTCAGTCATTTATTTTGTCTGTACTTAGTCAAGTGTTATTAAAAAACGGAAATGTTACAAATAAGCCTTCCCAGTAATATTGAGAGAGGATGAAGGGAATTAACATTGGTAGAGTGTTGAAAACAGTACCTGGAACATAAGAAGCACTGTGTAAGTTTTATTATTCCTGTGTTACAATAAAAATATACCTTTTGTTTTTTAATCAGTATTTCATGGAGAGAAGGAGAGGTTTAAAGATGGAGAATTTTTGCTTTGTAAATGAACTAGAAACTAGTCTTAAATTAGACTGTTGAAGCAGTCTATGAAGAACTGCTTAAACAAGTCTTTCCAAATATTGTTAGAAGAAAAATTGGATGTATTTAACTTAAGAAGTTTACCTCCCTTTGATCCTCATGAAAGCTATAGAAATTTAATAGAGATAGTCATACTGTAAATCTACCTAATAATGGTACAATGATAAATTGGATACTATTTGTAACACATTTTGTGTTTCTCCACTGAAAGGTATGCTGTACAAATAGAGCACTAAAATTTATTACGAAAATGTTAGGGCTTTTAATTATTAGGCAAGATTGAAGAATGTCTGTTCTTTGTGTCATAAAACTTCAGAAGTGTTTTAGCTACGAACAGTTGAGAAATCTGATAGTTGCTGTACCAAAAAAATAATGAAGCAATTGAAAAAATAATAGAAACATAGTGATCTGACATTTCCAGCTTCATGATGCTATAAAAAAAGCAGCCAACAAATGTTGGACTGTTTAATGATGTTGGCACCTACCAAATGTCACTAGGCTTTCACAAGGTCATTAGAGACTCTGGTTTGGCTCAGCAATGGTGATCAAATCTGTCTTTGGAGCCTATGAAAACTATGGAATAGTGGCAGACAATAGGTGCAGTTAAACCCTGCATAGCATGAACCTCAGCAGTAGTGATACACTTTTCTTAGATTATCTGGTTTAGAGGAGGCCATAGGTATGAGAAAAAAGGTGAGACTCTCTTCTTACAGCATCCCATCACAAGCAACTCTAAATAGAAGAGCTTCTCATATATGTACGAAGAGATTAAGTTTCCTTCAGATGACTGCTAGCTAAAATTGTGTGCTGGTATAACTGTTACAATAGTTGTATGTGTATCTGATCTCTTAGAGGCAAAAGCTGCTGGAGAAAAAAGTGGCATTTTTGTCACAAGAATGTGTGTGTGATTATTTGTTGCCTTTTTCACTTTCTCTACCCCCTCAGTGGCAGCTACTTTGACTCTCATGCATTACATAACATTTTCTAGAGGTGTAGAGTTTCAGTTATGCCATTTTCAAGATGATTAATGGGAATTGTGCAATTAAAGCTCTTAAGTTCTCTGGGAAAAAGAGTCATAGTATCCCAATGTTTCAGTGAGAATGTGTTGATACTACGTCAATAGTTAGGATATTTTGGGATATTGTAAATGTCGCTATTGGTTTCAGTATCTGAGGATCTTCATCATTAAACTTAGGAATGTTCTACAAAATAGTGCCTGGAACACTTATTGAATACTGGAGAGAGTTGTTTAAATAGCTAGAAAAGTCTAACCTAAAATTACATTTGAGATTAGATTATGCATTGATGGAAAAATGTTTAATGCCTATTAAATGGAATTTTCTACATTATTTTATGTTCTTTCAGGCCATGGTAAAGTTACAAATGTAAACTCAATAGGCTGTATGTGTGTATTTTTTTTCTTTTATTGGCAGTCTCAATAATTGTTAAGCCACTCTGTGTGTGTGTGTGTGTGTGTGTGTGTGTGTATTTTTTACAGGATCAGGAAAGGGGAAAAATCTAAATTTGTTTCATACTGTTTCATTTGAAAACATGTTTTATATCTGTGGTAAATTTAAAGAAACAGATTATTTCAATGGAAATATGTTTATTATTGTTTTGTTTGTCTCACTGGTGAAAAAAAAAATCTCCTGGCTCTTGTGGTTGAATTGAGCTCCATGCATTTGCTGTTATGCTGATTGGATGAATAAATAGCAATTTACATCTAGAAAGTTAAGCGTTAAATATTGATTAGGATTGCTATAGCTACTTTATGTTAAATTTAAAAGACTAAATATTACCTACCTAGCAACGAAAGAGGATTGCCTCATTTTTTCACCTTCTGTGGGGATGTTAGGCATTTGTTACTGGTGTTACCTGAAAGACAAATGAGGAAATCAAAGCAGTAGAAGTTGTGTTTTGTTTGAAGAATAGCTTCTTGTCTTTAAGATGATAAAACTATGAAATAAGTGTAAGGGTGTTATGATATTAAACATAGAAAATTATGTAACAAAAAAATCCTATTTACTTATTTAGGTTAAAGAGTTGTGAATATTTGAGAATCAAAAAAAACAAATAGAAAAATTAGTGTTGCTATAATAGCATGACATGGAATCCACCCAAATGCTCATCAGTGATAGACTGGATAAAGAAAATGTGGTATATATACACCATGGAATACTGTGCAACCATAAAGAGGAACACAGTTATGTCCTTTGCAGGGACATGGACGGAGCTTGAAGCCATTTTCGTCAGCAAACTAATGCAGGAACAGAAACCAAACACCGCATGTTTCCACTTATAAGTGGGAGCTGAATAATAAGAACACATAGACACAAGGAGGGGAACAACATACACTGGAGCTGTCGAGGAGTGTGAGGCAAGAGATTGAGGGAGGTTAGGAGAGCACTAGGAAAAATAGCTAATGCATGCTAGGGTTAATACCTAGTAATGGATTAATAGGTGCAGCTAACCACCGTGGCACATGTTTACCTGTGTAACAAACCTGCACATCCTGCACGCGTACCACAGAACTCCGGAACTTAAAACAATAAAAAAATAGCGTTAATATGAAAATATATTTCCTCCATAGTTTACCATATGATTTAAATACAGTAGATATGTAGTATTTACTTATTAACAGGATATATGCTATGTATATTTACTCTATGGCATAGTATACTACTTGGAAAACAAATAAATAATAGCATCAAAACAGTGAAATCTCCCTAGAGACTTTTCTCAGAAAAAAGCAAACATAATGTATCTGTTCTAACTCCTTTAAAATTTTTAGGTTTTATTTTATAGTGCTATAAAACTTCTTAAGAGTTTATTCAAATAAAACATGAAATATAAATTATGTCATATATCCAAAGTTTTTGAATTTGTAACACAACCAAAATCTGTTTGTAATACATATACTGCTGTTACAAATAGGTGCATAATTGAAGTGAGTATATAAGTGTATTTATGCAAAATTATACACTGGTATATTTGGTATTTTCTTTTGATAAATTCTGGTATAACTGATTATAATAAAATCTGGTATACCAGATACTGGTATAAATGGTATTTTGTTACGATATTCCAGGCAGACGATTATAGCCCCCCATTAAATTCCATTAGGTATAAAGTGGTGGTTTACATCACCACTCTCAAAACCACCACTCTCAACAAAAGATGATGCTGTCCTCCTTCTTCCCCACCAAGACATTTATCAATATCTGGAGACATTTTGGTTTATCAGAACTGAGGGTGGGGGTAACATAGGCATTTAGTGGTTGTAAGTTAAGGATGCTACTAAACATCATGCAATGCACAGGACAGCTCCCACAACAAAAAAAAATATCTAGCCCAAAATGTCAGTAGTGCTGAGGTTGAGAAATTGTGAACATCTTTTTAGGATGTGTGTGCTCTTGTAAGCTAACCCAAGTCCTTTATGGAAACAAGTGAGTTATCAGGACATATGCATTTAAGAGCAACAATATACTTTGTGTTAGATGCAGTTATTTTCAGTACTTTCAAAAGCCAGTCAACTGTGATTCTTAGAGTGAATCAAAGTCACATCTGTCAAAGTGAAAACAAAACCCTGAGGTATATATGTGTGTATGCATATTTGTATGTGTGTGAAATATAATTTTCTCTTAAAGTCATTCACCTTATAGGCTGCCATAAATTTTCTAACACTAGATACTTTTACTTTTTAAATAAATGTTTTATATATGTGTGTGTGTTTGTGTGTATGTGTGTGTGTTTGTTCACCCAAGCTTTAGAAATGATAGCTAAAAAGCATGGCAGAGCCATAAAAAACATTTTTGCAAGTATAAAATGATATGGCTTGACTGCCAGTGTTGTTATTTTTGGTAAAAATTTTCTGAGACATTTGTATCATCTTAGCTGAAAAAACATTGGTAAGAATTTTCAATAGCTAACTACCAAATTTTTTAGCCAGAGTTTCTGGCCAATATCTGAGCAATGGATACCCTGAAAGTGCTTTAAAAACTTTTGAATATATCAGCTATCCAAAGAAGAAATCTTGGTTTTAACAATTGAAATAAATGATTATAGTTTGAAGAATCTCACCAGAAAACCATAATGAAAATTGGAAAAGACTTATGAATATAAGCTAGTAGCCCTGTAATCTTTTCATTTCTCCTTTATTTCCAGAGTCTACCTAAATAGAACTTGCTAATTGTAATCCTGCCACATAGTTACCATTTGGCAGCTTAATAACATGTGTCTTTAGAGTCTGACTTCATAAATCACAATATACCTTTTATCTAAAGTAGAAGACATATGATTAAAAATGGAAAATTAGTTTCATTTAAGATGTTGACTTTTTTTTTTTATTAAGTCCAGCCAGCTTCTAATCGTTTTGTTCTCTATTAGCTAGTTCGTAAATGCATAGCTAGGAAATAGCTTTCTCATATTTCTAACTTACCATATCTAGTTTCATTCACTCTTATTCTTATTTGACTAGCTGTTAATTTCCTAACTTCTATCATATTTTATAATTTATATCTTACTATATATATCACATATGCAGTTTATATACTATATTTGCACATATATAATGTAAAAGTATACTCTATTATAAACTTTAATGTTTATAAATGAACCGTACATTTATTTTGAGGATTAAACACTTAATCTAAATGTGTATTTTCCTTTATTATAGCAAAAAAAAATTATGGCAGTTTGAAAGACCAATGAGACAATCCTCAAATTCACAGTTGAACAGTTTACAACTTCAGAAATTACTTGATGAATTTATTTATTGAATGACTGTTACTGGTCACATACAGGTTTTTAAGACTACAGGGGGTAAATTTTGCCTTTGTTTGGACAGATTACTTTTAATTGAAAAGTATAGAAAAATTATTACAAAAGAAAAAGAACTTGGTGTAGACCAATATTTTATTAACTTTCCTCCTTTCCCTTAAAATATATACTATATGTATTGCAATGATGTCTTTGGAATCTTTGTTGAATTAATTCTGTTTTAAAAGCCTCCTTGAGTGGAGCCTAAGGGATCTATTAGGCTGGGGCAAAAATTTTGCTTTTAATGGCAAAAACCACAATTGCTTTTTCCCAACCTAATACTATGTAGGCTCTATGGAATGGCCTGCTAGGCAGCTGGACAACTCTCCAAAAGTAAGATTTCAGTATAATCAACAGAAGCAAGGCACAGAAACATAACATTGTAAGAAATGTGTTACAATGGCACTTTTTCTTGGTGGATGTGGCAAATATACAATGATGATTAAGAGCCAAGCTTGTATTACATTATTGATGACTGAAATGCACTGCCACTTGGTTTTGCTACTTGTATTATTTTTAGAGCTTTTAGCAGATATGCTGCTAAATTGAGCAACTGCTGCTTGTTATTAGCTTGAGAACTTGAGAAGAAAATAACTAATATTTATTGACTGCCTGTTATGCCAGGTGCCATTTGTGAGTTTGGCCTGTAGTCTTACTAATCTTCATACATCACCAATGAGAATAGATGTCACTGATACTATTATATAGAAAAGATGTGAATTGCACTAACTTCCAGAAGGTCACACAGCAAATAAGTATCATAGCTACAATTTGAACAAAGCTATATTTGATAAAATTATACAGTTATTGCAATAGTTGGAGCTACCTATACCCATTAAAACTGAAGACAAAGATCTTTTATATTTTGCATTAACCTAGCAGCCCAATTTAGTGTACCTTTAAATGAAATCTCTAAATGATTTAGAGTAGTAGCTCCAATATAAAAGTCTGTATATGTGAACTCCAGATACTGATGAATTTCTGGTTTTAGACTTTTAAAATGTATTGTCATTGTATAGATTTTAGGATGCCAAAAACAATGAATGTTTATACAAACCTCCTTTTGTCCCTAGTGAAACTTACAAACCTCCTTCTGTTTTCTTTTCTTCTTTAACTGTGGCTAGCTTGATCATGTATTTAAATGACTGGCCACTTAATAAAAGCATCATTGGGTCAGTACAACTTAGAACCTAGATTTGGTCTTATATTTAGTTTTTTTCTGTTACCTCCATTGTCTCTAGAATAGAGTTAAAATACAATTCATCTTGAGGCATTTAGTAAGAAATAAACATTCATTCATTCTGTGAATGTTTATTGAGGTGCGATGCTACTAAGGACTCAGAGATGGATGAAGCTGGCAACATACCAGTGTATTATTTACCTTAACTCTCAAAGGAAGGTGTGTTCCTGGTGGTTTTAGGCAATTCTAATGGAGGATGTTTATTCTAACTTATTTTTGACCTTTTTATTTGTCAAACCATAATCATTCAGCAGCAGTAAGCATTAAACATGTTTTGAACTTCCTAAGAAGCAAAGTTTAATATCATTTGAAAACCTGTATTACTGCCACAATGTAAATTTATCTAATAAATGTATCCACAGTTTATCTAATCTATTATTCTGTTGTTTTTTTCCACACATGTTAAATAAAAATTTATATGGCTTTGCACAATCATATTTTGTAGTGTTTTCTGCTATAGCAGAATCATCTGGAATGCTTGTTAAAATGTCAATTTCTGGATCCTCAAACCTGTGGTCACAGCTCTCTGTGAGAGAGGCTTGGTAGTCTGTATACTTTTTCCACCAAATATCAGTTGATTCTTAGGAACACAGATTTTTGAAAGTGAGGGGTCAACACAATCAAATCAAGCTGGGCGTAGAAAGGGACCATAGGTAAGAAAAGTAGGAGAACAGCATTTTTCCTGAGTAGATGTCGGAAATTCAAAACGAAAATCAAAGGTCTGAGCTTGTTGTAAAAGTTTTGAGATGCACTGATGCAGAATGTATAGCAAACACATGTAATTTCTCTCCATTATTTCAGTCCAGGCTGTGTTCATTGGCAGGATGGTCTGGGTGGTGTATATTTAAGGAAGGTACTGGAATGAAGTACTTAGGAAGACCAGAGTTAGTGTTGGAAGGTCTGGTTGATGGCCCAGGACTATCTGTGTACTATTTATGAAACTATAGAAACTGATGTGAGTGAATTGACAGGAAGTGAATTCTTGGGGTGACTATAACCCCGCTTATCTGCATTTAAAGAAATCTAGTTTTAGTAAGAAATATGATGTGGAGATAATTGAGAACAAGAATTTCTCTTACAGCCAAATTATTCTTGTATTGAGAAAGCAGGCTTTTTCTAGGAGACTTCAACTGAATATCCCTGAAATTAGACCATGTGCCATCCTGGAGTTTGTTTTTGCCAGTCCTAGTCTGTAGTTTATCCTGTGATTCTAAGGTTGTTTTTGGTTGTTTTGCATCAGGATGCTTTTAAGCTAATAACCTGCCCATGATCCTAACATAGATCAAGCATGGTGATTTTATATGGAGTAAGTTCAATATATATATTACTTTGTGAGCCTACCGATAGCCATAACTAATAGATGTTTAAACAATGGTCTTCATACCAGTGTTTTATTTTTCTTTTGTTTGATACACAGTTTACATTGTGGTGGCAGTGATACAGGTTTTCTAATAATTCTGTACTAGATAGAGAGCCTGAGGCTTACAGAAGTTTCTTATGCAGTTCATGCAGTTGATGAGTGAGAGAGCAAGGCCTCTGTCCCAGCTCATGAGACCTGTAGGTCCTTGCTATCCACTGTCCTCCACTGCCTACTGATTTCAAATATTACATAAAGCTTATAAAAATAACAAGCAGTATCCTATGATTCTAGCCCAGTGTAGAGACATTCCTAAAAAGTTCATACAAAAGGAATGAAAACTGATCATTTAAATTAGAATTATGACAGATTTTATCATAAGCATAAACATCAGAGTCAATTTGTAGTATAAAGTTAAATTATACCAAATTGGCTTTTTTAGAATGTGAATGATGGCTTCAATTAATCTTTTCTTCTACTGTTTGTAAACAGTCTTAGTCAGATTTATTGGTGAAGGAAGTTGTCAAGATGGTTGATGAGATCTGCTACTATCAATACGATTTGAAAATATATTGAAATAATACGGGTAGAGTGCCTTACACCATATTGCATATTACAGACTTTAATGAATATTTTTATTAAAAAGAATTATCCAAAAGGAAGGTATATTTATACTTATAATTTTATAGTAACTTTTTTTTGAGGTGAGATGTCTTTTACCCAGGCTGGTCTCAAACTCCTAGGCTCGGGGGATCTCTTGCCTCAACCTCCGAAAGTGCTAAGAGTACTAAACACATAGGATTTCTCTCCATTATTTCAGTCCAGGCTATGTTCATTGGTAGTATGGTCTGAGTGGTGTATATTCAAGGAAGGTACTAGAATTAATTGCTTAGGACAGAGTACAGAGGTAGTGCACCACCATTCCTGGCTTATAGCAGGTTATTTTGTTTCTCCATTTTATAAAATTTTTGGAGGGTAAATATATCCATTTCTTCTTTTTTCATCATTTTTGTGAAATGAAGAAGACTAGATTTAATCTTTGAAAAGTTAAAGGTTACATTTTTCACCAATATTTCATTATACTATTAATCTCTATGTAAACAGTGGGAAAGCATGGGCATTTTGTTTTTCTCAATTGCAAATTCTTGATGCATGGGCTGGTAAAGCCTAGTAGTAATTTTAATTTGATTTGTTATTAGGTATTTCTAAAGGTGTTTTACTGAAGATGCAATGTGCCTCGAGTCCTCTAAGTTCATTTCCTAAGATTTTAGTACAAGTAAAAATAAATTATAAAACTTTGATTCGTAAATCATTAAATTTAACTAGGAAGATATTATGTCAGGAGCCTGATATTCTTTATTTGATACTCTGTGTTTTAGTATTACCCTAGCAGTTTGTAGATTTTTAAACTTAAATCTGGAAATATTAATGCTAATATCATTAAAATAATTGGAACTCTTTAAGCTTTCAAACTTTTTCTAATGTCTCGATCTCTCATATTGATAATGCATTTTGGTGAATTCATTACTTGTTCTAAATGTATGATAAAATGATATGGACGATGCATTGTGTGAAAAACCCATGATACATTCAAGTGGGTGGTTTGCATTATAATTTTTTTTCATAATTTGCTGATTTTATTCTTTTTTAAGATAACGTTTGCTGCTTTTGTTTTCCTAGGGCCGTTGCTCCAGGGAGAACTGCAAATATCTTCATCCACCCCCACATTTAAAAACACAGTTGGAGATAAATGGACGCAATAACTTGATTCAGCAGAAGAACATGGCCATGTTGGCCCAGCAAATGCAACTAGCCAATGCCATGATGCCTGGTGCCCCATTACAACCCGTGGTAAGCACGTTTTCAGTCTTCATTCATTAAGTTTGTAATTCAAAGTGCTCAGTTTTAGTACTAAATAGATTGTTGAACTAGGTCAAATGAACACAGGCAACAATTTCAGTTGCCTTAGCATTTTCTTGCAAAATTAAATGTCAGTCAAATGCTGGAACAATTTATACTTTGTGTAGGTACTCATCTTCTGGCTAAATCATGTGGACATTTACATTATAGCATTTTTGTCCATCTAAATTTTTCTTCAAAATAAATCCTAAGACTGGCAGGTGTTACAATGGTCTGTGTTACAATGATCGTCTAACTTACCAGTATAATCAGTACACATTTTCAGTTACCTTTAGAGGTAATAATGATATTTAAAATTAATATATATAGTCTTTAATTTTGAGGATATTTTTCCCTTTCCTTTCTCCTTGAAAAAAAAATCTGTATAGTTTTTTTTCTTGAAAAGGCATCTTTCTTATTCTTCTGTAATTTAAGTTGAAATTATTTCATAGCTACAAGTGATAGGAAAATTCTGAAAATAGCAAATCAATATCATGGACTTAGAAGTCTCATCAAAGGAGAATTAATCAGGAGAGGCTGAAACTCTGAGGGTTTAAAGAGCTAAAGTTGATAAGCTGGGTGGTTATAGATATTTAATGTTTGCTGAGCAGAATATATGGGTGACTCTTGCTTTGAAACACACATTTTTATTTAACTGTTTGGATTTCTGGAGTGTGTGTGTAATAGATGACTAGTAAAATCTCTGTTCATATTTATTCATCAAAATGTAAGAGATTAATGTAACAATTAGTGTTAAGTTGAAAAAGGTGCTTTGATGTTAATTGTGATACAGTAATTCTGCATTTAAATTTAAATGTGTGTTGAAATTTGCAATGATCAGAATGTATCTGTCAGTAATTTATGCCACTAGGTTATATGCAGTATTATGGGGTCATGGGAATATGAAGACTCATGTTTTTCTGGTATGCTAACTGTAGCATATGCTAATTTTTTTCCAAAAATATTTTAAAACCTGAATTTAATATAATTGTTATTCTCTTTTAGAACGTAATGCAACAGTCATTCCAAAAAAGAGTAGGGGATTGCATTTCAAAGTGGGAGGGATCTCCATATTATGTGGGCAGTGATAACAATTATCAGTTTTATACAGTTGAAATTTGAGGCTCAGTTAAAAATGTGATAGTTAAAGTTGTTTTTGTGACAACTACTAATTTCATATGGCTGTACTGGGATAGCATGAAGATTTTCATTTAGTTAAAAAAATAGCTATAATCATTCTCTAACAGAACACGTAGGACAAAAGTCTCATTTGCACTTGGCTGTCACTTACACAGTTTCAAAATCTGATAAGTCTTTGGTGTACCTCTCTGCGATCAGGAGCACCTTTGAGATCAGGAAGTGCAGGTCCCAGATTGAAGAGGAGAACACTGGCCACCCCATTACCTGACCTAGTCCTTGAGTCTGACTCTCCAGTCTATTCTAGGGTTTCATATGTGCAATCCTGGGACAAACTAACAAATATGTTGTTTATGTAATCACTAAATCACAGATTTCTGAAACCATCAGAATAGTCATCACGTTTTCTGATGCTTTTGTTAGAAAATTATCTTCTTAGACAAAGATTATTTTTATTAGTTGTGAGCACATTCAGGCTTTATGTTAATTTTTCTTCACGTGACTAGATTTGAATGTGGAATTACCTTTCTGCTAAAGGCATCCTGAGATCATTGTCTAAAAATACATTTTATTCAGAGTGATGACTTTGTAATAAGCATAGAAATCATTTTAATTATTCAATTTTAAGGCATTTGGGACTTTACTGACTGTAGAGAAAGCTTTAATACAGGAAATTTGCTTTCAAAACATTACCTGTGACTTTTTTATCCTTTTTATAGTCAACCCTGTTTTGTCGAGGATAATGACATGGAGATTCAGAAATGAATGGAAAGATCATAATCAGCTGCTTACTGGGAGTTTAATGTGGGCCTTAAAATAGGGACTGTAACAGGAATAGATGAAGCCAGGTGACTAATAGGAAAAGGGTGCCACTCAAAGAGGATGGCCACTACTACAGATGAGTGTCTGAAGATATGGCATTAACTTGGATCCAATCCAGGTAGTGGTCATATCAAAGAAGATAATATTATGAATAGATCCATAGCATCAGGAGTATTAAGAGCATCTGAGCAGTGACACAACTTTTAGTCAAATAGGTGACAGCATCTAACTTCTCTAGGGCCAGTCAGTTTGGCTCCCAAACCTTGGAGGAAGAGGAAGGGGAGAGGGAGACAGCAAGGTCTAAGCAAACTTGGAAGCATCTAGTATTGTGCCTGGGCATATAGCAGAGATCAATAGTTACTTGATGAGCATAAGAACAAATGAAGGAAGGAGTTTCCCATACACCAGAAAGACAGGGAAGTTTGAACTGAGTGCAGAACATTCAAATTCAGGAAATACAGAGAACACCAGAAAGATACTCCTTGAGAAGAGCAACCCCAAGACACATAATGGTGAGATTCACCAAGGTTGAAATAAAAGAAAAAAATGTTAAGGGCAGCCACAGAGAAAGGTCAGGTTACCCACAAAGGGAAGCCTGTCAGACTAATAGAAGATCTCTCAGCAGAAACCATGCAAGCCGGAAGAAAGTGGGGATGATATTCAACATTCTTAAAGAAAAGAATTTTCAACCCAGAATTTTATAGCCAGTCAAGCTAAGTTTCGTAAGTGTAGGAGAAATAAAATCCCTTGCAGACTGGCAAGTGCTGAGGGATTTTGTAACTACCAGACCTGCCTTACAAGAGCTCCTGAAGGAAGCACTGAATATGGAAAGGAAAAACCGGTACCAGCCACTGAAAAAACATAACCAAACTGTAAAGACCATCGACACATAAAGAAACTGTGTCAACTAATGGGCAAAATGACCAGCTAGCATCATAATGACAGGATCAAATACATAACAATAATAACCTATAAAGTACGGCCTAAATACCTTAATTAAAAGACACAGACTGACAAATTGGATAGAGTCAAGACCCATTGGTGTGCTGTATTCAGGAGAGCCATCTCATTTGCAAAGACACACGTAGGCTCAAAATAAATGGATGGAGGAATATTTACCAAGTAAATGAAAAGCAAAAATAGCAGGGGTTGCAGTCCTAGTCTCTGATAAAGCAGACTTTAAACCAACAAAGATCAAAAAAGACAAAGAAGATCATTACATAATGGTAAAGGGATCAGTGCAACAAGAAGAGCTAAGTATCCTGAATATATACACACCCAATACAGGAGCACCCAGATGCATAAAGCAAATTCTTGGAGACCTACAAAGAGACTTAGACTCACACACAATAATAGTTGGAGACTTTACACCCCACTGTCAATATTAGACAGATCAACAAGACAGAAATTAACAAAGATATTCAGGACTTGAACTCGCCTCTGGACCAAATGGACCTAATAGACGTCTACAGTACTCTGCACCTCAAATCAACAGAATATGCACTCTTCTCAGCACCACACAGCATGAATTCTAAAATTGACCCCATAATTGGAAGTAAAACACTCAGCAAATGCAAAAGAATGGAAATCATAACAAACAGTCTCTCAGACCACAGTGCAATCAAATCAGAACTGAGGATTAAGAAACTCACTCAAAACCATACAACTACATGGAAACTGAACAACCTGCTCCTGAATGACTACTGGGTAAATAATGAAATTAAGGCAGAAATAAATCAATTCTTTGAAACCAATGAGAACAAAGACACAACGTACCAGAATGAATCTCTGGGACACAGCTAAAGCAGTGTTGAGAGGGAAATTTATAGCACTAAATGTCCGTGTGAGAAAGCAGGAAAGATCTAAAATTGACATCCTAACATCACAATTAAAAGAACGAGAGAAGCAAGAGCAAACAAATTCAAAAGCTAGCAGAAGACAAGAAATAACTAAGATGAGAGCAGAACTGAAGGAGACAAAGACACAAAAAACCCTTCAAAAATCAATGAATTCAGGAGCTGGTTTTTTGAAGATTAACAAAATAGACTGCTAGCCAGATTAAGGAAGAAGAAAAGAGAGAAGAATCAAATAGGCACAATGTAAATGGGATATCACCACTGATCCCACAGAAATACAAACTACCATCAGAGAATACTCAACACCTCTATACAAATAAACTAGAAAATATAGAAGAAATGGATAATTTCCTGGATATATACACCCTCCCAAGACTAAACCAGGAAGAAGTCGAATCCCTGAATAGATCAATAACAAGTTCTGAAATTGAGACAGTAATTAATAGCCTACCAACCAAAAAAAGCCCAGGACCAGACAGATTCACAGCCAAATTCTACCCGAAATACAAAGAGGAGCTGATTACCATTCCTTCTGAAACTATTCCAAACAATAGAAAAAAGAGATTCCTCCCTAACTCATTTCATGAGGCCAGCATCATCCTGATACCAAAACCTGGCAGAGACACAGCAAAAAGAGAAAATTTCAAGGCAGTATCCCTGATGAACGTCAATGCAAAAATCCTCAATGAAATACTGGCAAACTAATTCAGAGCACATTAAAAAGCTTATCCACTATGATCAAGATGTCAGCTTCGTCCCTGGGATGCAAGGCTGCCTCAACATATGCAAATCAATAAAGGTAACCCATCACAAATAAACAGAACCAATTACAAAAGACACATGATTAACTAAATAGATACAGAAAAGGACAAAGATAAAATTCAACAACCCTATATGCTAAAAACTCAATAAACTAGGTATTGATGGAACGTATCTCAAAATAAGAGCTATTTATGACAAACCCACAGCCAATATAATATTGAATGGGCAAAAGCTGGAAGTACGCCCTTTGAAAACTAGCACACGATGAGGATGCCCTCTCTCACCAGTCCTATTCAACATAGTATTGGAAGTTCTAGCCAGAGAAGTCGGGCAAGAGAAAGAAATGAAGGGTATTCAGATAGTAAGAGAGGAAGTCAAATTGTCTCTGTTTGCAGATGACATGATTGTGTATTTAGAAAACTCCATTGTCTCAGCCCCAAAACTTCTTAAGCTTGTAAGCAACTTCAACAAAGTCTCAGGATAAAAAAATCAATGTGCAAAAATCGCAAGCATTCCTATACACCAATAATAGACAAATGGAGAGCCAAATCATGAGTGAACTCCCATTCACGACTGCTACAAAGAGAATAAAATACCTAGGAATATAATTTACAAGGACCTCTTCTAAGAGATTTTAAGGACCTCTTCTAAGAGAACTGCAAACCACTGCTCAAGGAAATAAGAGAGGACACAAACAAATGAGGAAAACATTCCATGCTCGTGGATAGGAAGAATAAATATTATGAAAATGGCCGTGCTGCCCAAAGTAATTTATACATTCAGTGCTATCCCCATCAAGCTACCATTGACTTTCTTCACAGAATTAGAAAAAACTACTTTAAGTTTCATATGGAACCAAAAAAGAGCCTATATAGCCAAGACAATCCTAAGCAAAAAGAACAAAGCTGGAGGCATCACGCTACCTGACTTCAAACTACACTACAAGGCTACAGTAACCAAAATAGCATAGTACTAGTTCTAAATCAGATACATAGATGAATGGAACAGAAGAGGCCTCAGAAATAACACCATACATCTACAACCATCTGATCTTTGACAAACCTGACAAAAACCAGCAATGGGAAAAGGATTCCCTATTTAATAAGTGGTGTTGGGAAAACTGGCTAGCTATATGCAGAAAACTGAAACTGGACCCCTTCCTTACACCTTATACAAAAATTAACTCGAGAGATTAAAGACCTAAACATAAGACCTAAGACAATAAAAACCGTAGAAGAAAACCTAGCCTAAACTGTTGAGGACATAGACATGGGCAAAACTTGGTTTTTGCCCATGGATTTTCATGACTAAAACACCAAAAGCAATGGCAACAAAAGCCAAAATTGACAAATGTGATCTAGTTAAACTAAAAGCTTCTGCACATCAAAAAAAAATTAGCATCAGATTGAACAGGCAACCTACAGAATGGGAGAAAAATTTTACCATCTATCCATCTGACAAAGGGCTAATATCCAGAATCTACAAGAAACTTAAACAAATTTACAAGGAAAAAATCAAACAACCCTGTCAAAAAGTGGGCAAAGGAGATGAACAAACACTTTCAAAAGAAGACATTTATGCAGCCAACAAACATGAAAAAAAGCTCATCATCACTGGTCATTAGAGAAATGCAAATCAAAACTGCAATGCGATACCATCTCACACCAGTTAGACTGGCGATCTTTATAAAGTGAGGAAAGAACAGGTGCTGGAGAGGATGTGGAGAAAGAGGAATGCTTTTACACTGTTGGTGGGGGTATAAATTATTTCAACCATTGTGGAAGACAGTGTGGTGATTCCTCAAGGATCTAGAAATAGAAATACCGTTTGACCCAGCAATCCCATTACTAGGTATATACCCAAAAGATTATAAATCATTCTACTGTAAAGACACATGCACACATATGTTTATTGTGGCACTGTTCACAATAGCAAATACTTGGACCCAACCCAAAGCCCATCAATGATAGACTGGATAAGGAAAATGTGGCACATATACACCATGGAATACTATGCAGCGATAAGAAAGAATGAGTTCATGTCCTTTGCAGGGACATGGATGAAGCTGGAAACCATCATCCGCAGCAAACTAACACAGGAACAGAAAACCAAACAAACATCACATGTTCTCACTCCTAAGTGGAAGATGAACAACGAGAACATATGGCACAGGGAGGAGAACATCACACACTGGGGCCTGTCAGGGGTTGAAGGGCAAGGGGAGGGATAGCATTAGGAGAAATACCTAATGTAGATGACGAGTTGATGGGTGCCACAAACCACCATAGCACATGTATACCCATATAAGAAACCTGCACATTCTATACATGTATCCCAGAATTTAAATAATAATAAAAATATAGTAATACTCAATAAAACTTCTGGATTCTTTTTTAAAACTATTATTTTTACTTTGCCACATACTATCTGGTGCAAATTTTATCTAATGAAAAATTGCTACATAATTTAACCAAAAATAGGCAGTATATTGTGGCTTACAACCAGGAGGCCTGTGATTTCTTTAGTTCATCCCAACAAAGTGTTTTTCAGGAATTCTGTTGTTTCCAGGCTCTCTTCATTGCTATCAAAGAGCTCTGCATAAGCAGTGGTTATAAAGAGCTTTGCATGATGTCTGGAGTTTCTCTAGTAATGGCCTCATGTGCCTTTACCTGTGATCCCAAAGGTTAGCCTTAGCTATCCATAATTTCTGATGGCAGCTGTTCTTCAGGTACACAGCCTAGCTGTCTCAAGGTACATAATTTGTGTAGAAATCCTGTGCATTTAATGAATTTTAAAATAGCCTAGGAATAGAGAAATTCAGTTTCTGGTTTTACCTAAGGTCTCGAGAGTTTCTTTGCTGCTTCTGTCACCTAGCTAGACTTTGCTGTGACGTCATGTTGTAAACGTTTGTTGCCAATCAGATGCAGAATGCTTTGAAGTCATCATTTGTCATACTTCCAGGCACACTGAGAATTCTTAAATTGTTTTTTGGTTCGTTACTTTCCATTTTATCCAGGTAACGGTTGAGAGAAAGCCACTTTATCCCAGAGTGTTTCTGGTAAAATGCTTCCCTGTCAGCTTCTGTGAGTAGTCTTTCATCAATCCTGCTGTTTTTTTTGTTTTTTTTTGTTTTTTTTTTGGAGACAGAGTCTTGTTCCGCCACCAGGTGCCAGGCTGGAGTGCAGTGGCAAGATCTCTGCTCACTGCAACCTCCACCTCCCGGGTTCCAGCAATTCTCCTGCCTCAGCCTCTCGAGTAACTGGGACTACAGGTGCATGCCACCACGCCCAGTTAATTATTGTCTTTTTAGTAGAGATGGGGTTTCACCATGTTGGCCAGGATGGTCTCTATCTCTTGAACTTGTGATCCGCCCGCCTCAGCCTCCCAAAGTGCTGGGATTATAGGCATGAGCCACCGCGCCTGGCCCCTGCTGATCTTACTGCTTGTTTCCATCAAGGGGCCTATGAGTCCTCAAGCAGCCTGAATGAATGGGCCCTGGACTTTAGGAACTAGGCCCTTTCTATTAAAAGGGCTGGAGTGAGTGTTCTTTATTTAAATGTTTGTTATTTCAGTAAAACTGGATTAAGGATAAAGTGAAACTAAGAGTAAAGGAGAGTTACTCATTTGATTTATCCAGTCACAAGTCAGTCTAGGAGCAGAGTTATAACAGTATCTCTTATTTTATTCCAGTCATTTCTTAATTTTTTTTTTTTTTGAGAGAGAGGGTCTCACTTTGTCATCCAGACTAGAGTGCAGTGGTGCAGTCATAGCATACTGTAAACTCATACTCCTGGGCTCAAGTGATTATCCTGCCTCAGCCTCACAAAGTACTGGGATCACAGGCCAGACTCACTGTGCCACTGCCTGGCCCTGCTTTCTTAGAAAAAAGAACTTTATAATATGACTTTGTTGATAACTCCTGTTAGCTTTTGGCACTGTTTATATTCAAAATAGTTCACTGAGAATAATTACAGGGTTCTGCCTACCTGGAAACATGCTTTCATATACCTTGATCGTGTGTGGTTTTTTAAAAAAGCACTTTATATTTTATTGCTTTATATACATACATAAAATCTAGAAAATTATGACTTAAAATTTGTGTTCTGTGAATTTCAGCTGATATTGATTACATATTATTTATTACATATACTCCCCTCATTTTAAAAAAGAATCTCAAACATTGCAGAACAAGCAGTGTTCACATGGTGTTTATCAGCCACTGTGATATTTGCATTGTTACAGCATGGTAACTACATTACTGAAACTTAGAAAGCTTATTATAAAAAAACTACAAAACAAAAAGAAAAAATAAACTTTGGACAGGTGTATTAGAGATAGCAATTATTAAATTTTGAGGTAAAGAATGAAAATAACATTTATCATTTTTATTTAACATTCAAGTATCTATTCTAAAGAATATTTAATGTGTTTGCTTGTTTCTATGGCAGAGAAAAGCAGTTAGCAAATCCATTAGTATATATGTTAAGTAAATGTTTATAGAGGATCTGTATAGATGCCAAACTCAGGATTTACATAACGTGAACAAGACATAAGGCAAAAGTCTGCCGTCTAGGAGCCTCCAGTCTTGTTAGACCAGAGGAGATGAATTCAAGTAAACACAGGCAGTGGTAAATGCTGCATTCGGGTAATTAGGATTTCGTGGGAACAGAGGGTAAGAAAAACCCCTTCATAGTTAGAGATGTGGATATATCAGGATAAACTTACTTAAAGAGTCCTAATTCTTGAAGCACAATTAGGAATTAAACAGATCAGCTAGACACGGGTAGCAGTCAGTGTGGAGGATAAACCATGTTTAAAGGAAAAGAACCATAAGGGAACATGTATCCTTAGAGACCTTACTTACAATCAGAAAAGTATACCTATATCTGTAGAAAACCACATAGTATGTGGAACTGGAATCACCTAGGAGCTTTCAAAAAATACTGCTGTCTACATACCTTTCCCCCAAAGACTCTGAAGAGGAGGAGTGGCCAGGGCATTCACAGTTTAAAAGTCTTCCGGGTAATTTTAATGGACACCTGGTTCATTGTGTGAAAAGCACTTGTTTCAGAACCACTTGGAATCAGACACACCTGTGGTCACATCCTAGGCCTCCCATTCACTCATTTTTGACTATAGAAACATCATCCTTGTGAGCGTTTTTCTTTATCTGCGAAAATGGGGCTAATACCCACTTGAGAAGGCCACACTTCACTCATTCATTCACTCAAGTACTAATTCAGCAAGTGTTTATTGAGTGCCTGTTTGTGCCAGGCATTGTTCCAGGCTCTGGAGATTTAGGGAACTAAACAGATCTCTTCTGATCTCTATCCTTCAAAAACTAAAGAAAAAAAATTGCTAAGGGAATTCATACTCTACTGTTGTAAGGATTAAATACAATAGCACAGATAAAGCACTCAGCAAGATGCTGGCACACAATAAATATGGAATTACTGGTAATAATCATGTTTGCATAGCTAATTAGGGTCATATGAAATTAAGTAACACTTTTATTTATAATGAATTCTGATTACCTTAATGAAATCAGAATGTCTGATTTAAAGCAAGTGATTAACCCATAAACAGCACCAGAATTAGTAAGTTTGTACTTTGTTTTTCTCTGGTGAGGGTGTTCATTGGCAAAAGGCAATCATAAACCAAACTGTCTTACGTCTTTCAGGAACAGAGCTACCTACAAATCATTATCACAAGAATATAATCAGTATCAAATACACCAATTACCTAGTTAAATGTTATCATTCAGATAAAACAGGATGCCACTTGATAATACCATTGCATGAATATCCGTCTTTGAGATTCTGCTGAACCCCTGCAGGATAGCTTTTGGAAGAGAAAACTGGCAGTGGCGCAGGTCAAGTACTTTCCTAATCTGATCAGGGCACCCTCTCATGGGGCTAGCAGTGTCCTACCTTCAACAAGGCGCTTTTGAAAATACAATATAACTAAAGTGATGTAACAAATTTACAAAAATTTAAAATAAATGAGGGAATGCAGGGTGTATGTGTGTGTGTGTGTGTGTGTGTGTGTCTTTTGGAATCAAGTTTCAAAGTATAAAGCTATTGTTATGGATTGTCTGCCTGTTCAGCAAATAGCTGTGTTTATCGAAAGACGGAACAATTTGAGATAATGCTTGCTGAATAGTTGATGTTTCACATTTTTAAAAGCTCCTACAGACTTTACTTGGGGATAGTGCCCTAAAATTGTTCAGATTTGAATTTGCTCTGCTGAATTAAAGTGAAAGATCAATTCTCTTGATGACTCTATAGAAACAACTCAGGAAAGATTATTGCCAGTTATTAAAAGCAGTATTCTTATATAATAAAGGTATTATTTTGTCTGTAATGTGCAACAGCTGCATCATATGCATTTTTAGATTTCCAGTGTATTTTATTTGATGAGATTTAAGAGAGCTGAGTTTTATTAGACTCTGGTCTCATTTTATTAAAATGAAAATGCTTTTTCTTCCAAAAAAAGTTTTTAAATTTGACCTTTGCTTTTAAATAATTATAATAGATTATGTACAGTAACGTAAACTTGTCAACAACTTTCTGAAGTGTACGTTAAAAGTGCACAATCTGGAAATACATGATAATTACTAGTAAAAGAGTACAAAGAAGAATGATAATGAATGGCTTCTGTTGTCCATTTGCTAAACTAGTCTCTTAGTCTCCTGACATAGACTCTTCTAGTCTTTTATGCTAAATACCTTATAATTCTTAAATGACTAATATAGACATTAGGGTGCTGGTCTGGCTGGATTTTCATATACAGTCTGACAGTATGTAACAAAATAGAAGTTTAGCCTGAATATCCTTGAATAGAAATCCAACATATATTCACTATGCAATCAATCCTTGTCCTGCTGCCACAGCTTGGCAGAGAGTGGACAGTGGTGCAGCATTAAGTCAGCTGCTGCTCAGGAAAGTGCTGGTAGAGACTGCCCTGGGCTCGAGTTTCTGACAGCTTGTTGATTGTTAAGGTTTGGAATGCACACATAGTTCTTGTTGTCTGCAGGTTGCTGCTTTGTGTTGGGAGGGTTTGGGGATTAGAGTTGTGACTTGAGGCCACTTCATCAGGCAAGAGCCGTCGACCTGGCAGAGCAGTTAATGGTGGCATTCAGACCAACATGTTCAGAGGCATAATTATTTTAAGTTTGAAGTGGTATAATCTATATAGTATTGTTTCTTCTCCTCAATGAATCACAGTATGTATGACATATTCTGTTTTTTCATATTTTTGTTAGTAAAAATGTATAGCTAAATGCAAAGAGTTTGTTCCCAAGCAATTTTTGAGGTCAGCAAAAGAGTGCACTCCTTAAGACAGGCCTTCTCAACATTGACAGCATTGACTTTTGGAGCTGGATAATTCCTTGTTGTGAGGGGCTGTCTTGTATGTTGTAGGACACTTAACAGCATCCCTGGCTTCTATCCATTAAATGCAATAGTTCCCCTCCAGCTGTGACAACCAAAAATGTCTTCAGACTTCGCTAGGTGTCTCCTGAGAGGTAGAATAACTCAGTTGAAAACCACTGCCCTAAGAAAAAGGGAATACTTGAAATTCATTTTATTTTTCTAAATATAGAATGAGTCAGGGCCAGAGTAAATAAAGGACATATTTTATTTTTTAATGTATTTCTTGTGTACTATAAGAATTACTTTAGTAATGTATACCTTATATTGCAAAAAGTTTTACTACAAAGCTCTCTTAAATACTACATACATTCAAGGATCATCTAACTTCTTATTCCTATCAGATGATAGAATTAGCTATTAACACATTGTAATGTCTCTTTTATTCTAAAAAATGTTTTATAATTCCGTTCATTACTGCTGAGTAAAGAAAATGAATTGTTAAATGTTACCTTAAAGAACAGCATCCATTTTGCCTACAAACTTTTGTGTTTTGGAAACAAACACTATTACACAAAGCATTAAACTTCAAGAATTGAAACCCTATTAGGAAGTTAAAAATGTACTATCAGTAAGGTATGAAATTGTTGTGTTCTGTTATGCTTTAAACACTAGAAAAACAAACACTAGAAAAACAAATTGTTAGATTTCAGGTAAATTAATGTTATTTAAGAGCAGGTATATTTTATGATATGCTAGTTTGCATATCAACAAATAGAAACAATCCTTATGTATTCATGAAAGCATTTCTGGAAGAAATTCTGTATTGAAGCAGTTTATTAAGTTCTGCCACATGTATTTCCTTGAGCAATCATGTAGCATTTCTTTAGTAGCAATTCTACTTCAGACTTCACATTTTAGACTTGTTTCCCCCTAGTAAGATGTAATAGGCTGGTAGAACATTATAATTTCCCTCATAAAAATCTACATCACGTAAGTATACCAAATACTTTATCTTATGTGCTCAAAAGGCAAGGTGTCATCATCACCTTTCACATAACCCATGAGATTTATTTACAGTTTACATTGACTTTAAAGCTCTTTTATCCCCTGGGAGTTCTACTTTATTTATTCCAAATAATAGGACACTTGTAACCTATTAACAGTTGTAAACAGATCTTTCAAGTACATGTGACATAGCAATTACAAAATGTATTTCTTAGATAGGTATCTAGAATTAAATCAGGACAAAGATGGAGATTAGGTGACCACAAGAAGTTTCTGCATAATTTATCTATTAAAAAAAATTACTAGTATTATAGACCCACAGCTTCAAAATTCCAGTGAATAATTTAATGGATATTTTACCTATTATATTTTAGAAAAACATTGATTTGATGAATGCTTATTTAATAAAACAGGCTTATCCTAAATGATAGTAAATGAACACAGGATTAAAGGGAAGGAGGGAAGGAAGGAAATAGATAAATGGATGGAGGACAAATATATAATTAAGAATATCAACTTTGACCTGAGACCTGCATGTTAAATTTTGCTTTTATTTTATTTTTCAGCCAATGTTTTCAGTTGCACCAAGCTTAGCCACCAATGCATCAGCAGCCTTTAATCCCTATCTGGGACCTGTTTCTCCAAGCCTGGTCCCAGCAGAGATCTTGCCGACTGCACCAATGTTGGTAACAGGGAATCCGGGTGTCCCTGTACCTGCAGCTGCTGCAGCTGCTGCACAGAAATTAATGCGAACAGACAGACTTGAGGTAGGAATGACTAGTTGATGTCTTTATGTACTACATTGTAATTCTCAAAGTGTGTTTTGTGTGTGTTTCCATGGCCAACAAGTTGTAAAAATTTTAAAACAGAGATTTTAGTTTAGTGTTTGGAGCATTTTACTAGAGTGTAGATATACTGTATTTGATTAATGTAATGTTTATAAAGGCTACAACATCCATGTTTAGAACAGTCAATAAGAGCTTGGACCCTAAAGTCAGATTGCCTCGTTACATCAGTGTCTCAATTTCCTCATCTTTAAAATGGCACCTAAACAGTCAGGGGAATATCTGGCACATAGCAAATGCCTCCTGAATGTTTGTTGTGGTTGCAGATATCAAGAATAATGAATATTATCAATCCCCTAAAAATTGTTCTCATAAAAATGTTACAAATATTAGTGTCTATAAAACATTTGACAGTTTATTAATGCAAGTTTCCTCATAAGCTGTACAATATTTTGGTTGAAGTACAAAGGCAACTTTGTTTATGAAGTGTGCTCTCATAAAAGTTTTTTGCATAATCCTCTAAGTTCTAGAGTAAAGGATGATCAGATGCATGGGCTCTGCTGTTGGCATTTGAAAAAGAAATTAAAGTTACAAATCTTATTTCACAGTGGTTGTTCAGAATTTCAGCATGACTGTGAATTAATGAATTTGGTAAACTATAGATGTAGAGAAAAAGTGACAACATCAAATGTACATTGAAGGTACAGACCTGCCATTGAACCCACCTAAGGAACAAACTGACCTTTTCTTCTTTTCCCTGGTGAGGATGAGGTGATTTTTTTTTAACTTTTATTTTAGGTTCAGAGGTACATGTGCAGGTTTTTATATAGGTAAACTTTGTATCATGGGAGTTTGGTGTAGAGATTATTTCATCACCCAGGTAACAAGCACAATACCCAATAGATACTTTTTCAGATCCTTTCCCTCCTCCCACTGTCTTCCCTCAAGTAGGCCCTAACGTCTGTTGTTTCCCTCTTTGTGTCAATGAGTTCTCATCATTTAGCTCCCACTTGCAAGTGAGAACATGTGGTATTTGGTTTCCTGTTCCTGCATTAGTTTGCTTAGGATAATGACCTCCAGCTCAATCTATGTTGCTGCAAAGGACATGATCTCATTCTTTTGTATGGCTGCATAGTATTCCATGATGTGTATGCACCAAATTTTCTTTATCCAGTCTACCATTGATGGGCACTTAGGTTGATTCCATGTTTTTGCTACTGTGAATAGTGCTGCAGTGAATATACATATGTGTGTGTTTTTATGGTAGAATGATTTATATTTCTTTGGGTATATACCCAGTAATGAGATTGCTGGATTGAATGGTATTTCTGTTTTTAGGTCTGAGAGTAATCACCACACTGTCTTCCACAGTGGCTGAATTAATTTGTACTTCCACCAGCAGAGTATAATTTTTTCTTTCTCTTTGCAATCTTGCCAGCACCTATTATTTTTTGACTTTTTAATAATAGACATTTTGCCTGGTATGAGAGGGTATCTCATTGTGGTTTTGATTTGCATTTCTCTAATGATTAGTGATGAAGGGCATTTTTCATATGCTTGTTGGCCACATATATATCTTTCTTTAAAAAGTGTCTGTTTGTGTCCACCCACTTTTTCATAGGGTTGTTTTTTGCTCATAAATTTAAGTTCCTTACAGATTCTAGATATTAAACCTTCGTGGGATGTGTAGTTTGTAAATATTTTCTCCCATTCTGTAGGTTGTTTGTTTACTCTGCTGATAGTTTTCTTTTGCCTGTGCAGAAGCTCTTTAGTTTAATTAGATACCATTTTTCCATTTTTGTTTTTGTTGCAATTGCTTTTGGCATCTTTGTCATGAAATCTTTGCCAGGTCCTGTATCTAGAATGGTATTTCCTAGGTTATCTTCCAGGGTTTTTATAGTTTTTGGGTTTTACATTTAAGCCTTTAATCCATCTTGAGTTGATTTTTGTAAATGGTGTAAGGAAGGGGTCCAGTTTGAATCTTCTGCATATGGCTAGCCAGTTACCCCAGCACCATTTATTGAATAGGGAGTCCTTTCCTTATTGCTTGTTACTGTCAACTTTGTTGAAAATCAAATGGTGGTAGATGTGCTGCATTATTTCCAGGCTCTCTATTCTGTTCCATTGGTCTATGTGTCTTTTTGTATCAGTACCATGCTGTTTGGGTTACTGTAGCCTCGTAGTATAGTTTGAAGTCAGGTAATGTGGTGCCTTCAGCTTTGTTATTTTTGCTTAAGGTTGCCTTGGCTATTTAGGCTCTTTTTTTAATTCCATATGAATTTTTAAATAGTTTTTTCCTAATTCTGCAAATAATGTCATTGATAGTTTGACAGGAATAACATTGAGTGTATAGCTTGCTTTGAGCAGTATGGCTATTTTAATGTTACTGATTCTTCCTATCCATGAGCATGGAGTGTTTTTCAATTTGTGTGTGTCATCCTTGATTTCTTTGAGGAGTGTTTTGTCATTCTTGTTTTAGAAAGTTTCACCTCCCTCCTTGGCCATTATTCCTAAGTATTTTATTCTTTTTGTGGCAATTATGAATGGGAATGCACTCCTGATTTTGCTTTTGGCTTGAATGTTGTTGGTTTATAGGAATGCTACTGATTTTTATACATTGATTTTGTATCCTAAAACTTTGCTGAAGGTGTTTATCAGATCAAGGAGCTTTTGGGCAGAGACTATGGGGCTTTCTAAATAAAGAAACAAGTTGTCTGCAAACTTATTCTTGCTGGGGAGATACACCTGATACACTTGGATTTTTGAGTGGTTTGTGGTTACACAACTGTACTTGCTTATTAATTAACTAATGCTGTTTGCAAATGGAGTAAAAGGAAATTTAAAACATTTTAAATATCTTAAATTATTGGATGCTCAGCATGTGAAGCAATTTTATTCCCCTGACCTTTCTAAAGCAAGCCCTGAGTTGTTTTTTTTTGTTTTTTGTTTTTGTTTGTTTTTGAGACGGAGTCTTGCTCTGTCATCAGGCTGGAGTGCAGTGGCACGATCTTGGCTCACTGCACCCTCCACCTCCCACGTTCAAGTGGTTCTCCTGCCTCAGCCTCTGGAGTAGCTGGGACTACAGGCATGTGCCACTATGCCCAGCTAATTTTTGTATTTTTAGTAGAGACGGTGTTTCACCATGTTGGCCAGGATGGTCTCAATCTCTTGACCTTGTGATCCACCCGCCTCGGCCTCCCAGAGTGCTGGGATTACAGGCGTGTGCCACTGTACCTGGCCAGCTGTGAGTTCTTAAGGAATAATTGTTGATTGATTAATGGGAACCAGATAAGCAGTCTGATGAGAACTTTAATGAATTATTAATAGATGACATTCAAAAAGCTGGTTATAACTCTTCTAAACCAGTCCTCCCACATTCACAATTTTAGGTAGTTTGTTACTGGTTATATTTGATAGTGCTTAGTTGAAATGACGACTTTCGTCTTAGGGTTTTTTCTTTTTGTAAGGAGCTACTTAGCGTATTTTGTCTGTTTTCTTTTGCTGTAATCGGAACAAATGGATACTGCTACATCAACTGTCATTTCCCTTTTATCTGAATTCTGCTTATCTAAATGCTTGATTGTAGTGCAGCTTCCTATCTTATTCTTGTTAACAATATCTGATCCAGTGTCACAGTTACCACCTGTTATGACATTGCAGCATGAAGCTCAGAGGCACATCTTCCTGCTCTGTGCTTGTGATTTTAGACAATCCTATCTGCAGGTTATTTCCTCACATGCTAATTGCGTGACATATTGAAGTCTAAAAGGCAATAAATGCACACATTAATTAATTGGCCAAATGCTCCATCATTTGGCATTTAAATATATACTTTTTCCTTGTGGAATTCTGAAGTATATTTTTGAATTTTGAGTTCTTTCTAAGGTGAAAATTTTCTGAATCAGTTAAAATGTTGGCCAGTTCTTGCCACTTCTTTCTTTTTTACTGCAACTTGTTAGACAGTAAAGAAATTTAAAATACCATAGATTGTCAGCCTTCTGGTTCTTACATAATTGCTTAAAACTGACATCTTTACAGCACGCAGTGTGATACTACAAAAAAAAATGTTAAATTGGAAAACAGGAATTCAAGAATTACTGCATATGATGTTGCTCATTAGGTGAGTCAGCTTGCATCAGGATTCTCTTATTCTCTTGGCTTCATATTCCTTACTTGTAAAATTAGGGGGTTGCACCAGATAATCTTTAAGGTCACTTCCAATTAAAATATTCTAGGGACATTTAGGGCATTTTCTTGTTTTAACATTAATACCAGCCAAAAGCTATTGAAGTGTGGTTTTTTTGGGTTTTTTTTTGTTTTTTTGTTTGTTTGTTTTTTGAGACAGTCTCACTCTTTCACTCAGGCTGGAGTGCAGTGGCACAGTCTTGGCTCACTGCAACTTCTGCCTCCCAGGTTCAAGCGATTCTCCTGCCTTAGCCTCCCAAGTAGCTGGGATTACAGGCACCTGCCATCACACCCAGCTAATTTTTTGTATTTTTTGTAGAGATGGCGTTTCACTGTGTTTGCCAGGATGGTCTCGATCTCCTGACTCGTGATCCACCCTCCTCGGCCTCCCAAAGTGCTGGGATTACAAGCGTGAGCCCCCATGCCCAGCTGAAACATTTTTTTTAATTATATAAATATATATAGAAGCATATATTACATATATCACGTATGCACCCAACATGAGATTTATATCAATATTCATATTATCCTTTCTTTACTGGCTATCTTTTAAAAGACTTGGTTGCCAAGTACTTTCTGTACTCCAAAATTCATACTTTTTTTTTGAGGTGGAGACTCACTCTGTTGCCTAGGCTGGAGTGCAGTGGCGCAGTCTCAGTTCACTAAAACCTCCCCACCCAGGTTCAAGCAATTCTTCTGCCTCAGCCTCCTGAGTATCTGAGATTAAAAATGTGTACCACCATACCTGGCTAATTTTTGTATTTTCAGTGAAGATAGGGTTTCACCATTTCGTCAGGCTGGTCTCGAACTCCTGGCCTCAAGTGGTCTACCTGCCTTGGCCTCCCAAAGTGCTGGGCTTACAGGTGTGAGCCACCACGTTCGGCCTTAAAATTCAAGCTTCTCTTAAATAGCCATCTGAAATGTGTCTTTTAAAAGTCCATTTTGTGGCCAGGCGCAGTGGCTTATACCTGCAATCCTAGCACTTTGGGAGGCCAAGGTGGGCTGATCATGAAATCAGGAGTTTGAGAGCAGCCTGGCCAATATGGTGAAACCCTGTCTCTATTGAAAATACAAAAATTAGCCAGGCATGATGGCATGCCTATAATCCCAGCTACTTGGGAGGCTGAGGCAGAAGAATCACTTGAAACTGGAAGGCAGAGGTTGCAGTGAGCCAAGATCACACCACTGCACTCCAGCCCGGGTGACAGAGTGAGACTGTCTCAAAAACAAGAAAAAAGAAATTCATTTTGTGACCTTGGATTGCCTTTTAATATAATTTCTAAGCAGCAATTTATTTCCATGATTATGTTAAGAAATTATTCAAATCTATAGATTCTAGAAAAGACTGATTTTTTTAGCCACATCCTGCTTTATTACAAAGAGTTAGTAATTGGAGAAATCATTGTTTGACTTATTTTCAAGATGCACAGTAAATTTTTATGATGCAGAAAGGATTGATGAATGCATTCCTTCTGTCATTTACTCAGCAATATTCAGTGGAAAAACTGTATTTAGGCTTCAACTTTTCATCATTTACTTAATGTATTTGTAAATGATGTAGTTTTTTGTCAACCTTAATTAAAAATCTGTCTCTTGCAATAAGTTGATGAGAACACTGTGCACAGCATAGTGAAATACTGTAGGTAAACAATCATGACTATTAAGGTAATTTATATTACATAGGAGTAATCAAATAAAAACAAGGGGCCACATATTTCAGACGCTGAGGAAAACATTAGAGTGACATTTGGTTAACTGCATCATTTTTACATCAGCAGTCTATATGAGCAAAACATGAGTATTCCAGGAGAGGTAGGCAAATGACTTGGTTTCTGATAGTTCCAGTTGGCATTTGCTTGTATTAAAATAAATTATTCTTGGCTGAATGTGTTATTCTATGAGGTAATCATTACATGAGTTTCTAATTTGGGCCACTAATTCTTTATATGTTTCCATTACTTACAGAGAAGAGTCTAGTAACTCTTTTCATATAGGCAGAAAAACATGTGATACCACTTGACTACGCAAAAAAGAACACTTAAAGCTAAATGAGGATTAGAATGACAGTGAAAAGCATGCCTAGCTTGGGATGTTTTTAGGTGTTTAGTGGATTTAACATGATGTCATAAGAAGACTTTCTATTCAGAAAAAATTAGAAAAAAATGCTTTTAATAATGTACAAAAGGCTTATTGGTAGGATTATTTTAATTTTGCATTTTTGTAGAGGATATTTGGCTACTGCTTGTCATTTTTTTTTTTTTTTTTACTATCTCCAGAAAATTGCCAAGAAACCTTACACGTTTTGCACATAGAGGCTTATGTAGGTTGTTTTTTAAAATGTGTAATAAACTTTAGAGCAGCTCTTAAAAATGTAGTCACATCTTCATTTAAACAATTTAAACTATGGCTCTCTCAATTGTTAATCTGTGATTAGAGTTTTTATGTGGTGGTTGTAGAGTTATAAATTGCTTAAAATAGAGTAATTGCTAGATTAAGCACAGTGGTTCACACCTGCAGTCCCAGCTGCTTGGGAGACTTAGGTGGGAGGATCACTTGAGCTGGGGAGGTTGAGGCTGCAGTGAACTGAGAATGTGCCGCTGCACTCCAGCCTGGGTAACAGAGGGATACCCTATCTCAAATAATAATAATAATAATAATAATAAAATAAAGTAATTGTTAACTTGGTGTATTGACGAACTTCTTTCAAAGTTGTGTCTATTCTCCTGTCCTGTTGGGTTTGCACAGTCATTCATGGGAATGAATAAATGACAGTGCAGAGGTGGATTTAATCGTTCTGTTGTTGGTCATTCCTATTCAGATTTTATTTTATGTTTTCATATGAGATCAAGTGGCAGATTCTTAGTTCTGTTACCTATAGAAGTATGCTTGTGTTTTCTGCCCTGAATAGTAATGATGGAGTCTGCCTTTTAGACTTAAAAGAATGCTCCTATTTGATCCTAACAGAAATACTATGAGGTAGCCAAAGTAGATGTCCTTTTCTTCATTTTTTTAGAGAAGAAAAATGGATCAAATATGTGCAGTTTTTGAATAACCAACTATATTAGCCCATTTTCATGCTGCTGACAAAAATATACCCAAGACTGGGCAATTTACAAAAAGAAAATGGTTTGTTGGACTTAACAGTTCCATGTGGCTTGGGAGGCCTCACAATCAAGGCAGAAGGCGAAAAGCACATTTCACGTGTTGACAGCCAAAAAAAAAAAAAAAAAAAAAACAGGTTGCACAGGGACATTACCCTTTTTAAAACCATCAGATCTCATGAGACTTACTCAGTATCATAAGAACAGCACAGGAAAGATCTGCCCCCTGATTCAGTTACCTCCCACAAAGTGTGGGAATTTAGGTTTTGATTTGGGTGGGGACACAGCCAAACCATATCACCAACTGAAACTAGAAATCACATCATCCAACATTTATCCAAGGATTTTAATTGTACAATAAATTGACTATAGTTATTTATCTAATCACCAGAATTATAAGGATTAGTAGAGATTTTAATGCTTTTAAAATGAAAATACAGATAATTCCTTCGCATTAAATTATAAATTCATGATTAACAATACAATAGACACTTTGATCAAAGTGATTGATCAAAGTGATTATCCAAAGTGATTATCCAGGATTACCCTGTAAAGTAATATATTTTTAAAAATTAGCTTGTTAGTTACCGCTTAAAGTCCATGCTGCTTATTGGTGAATAACATGTAGCTATATGTCTTTGAATATGTTTCTTAATATTGGTCATTAACTATTAAATTGACTTCTTAAGATATTAAAATGGACAGAGTCCCAGTTTCTTGTTATAATTAACTTTCTGTTCCTGCTTTTGACTGTTGTTTTCCAAAGATGGCTGAATTAATTATACAAATATAGTGAACACAAAACATATTACTTCAAAGAGATATCTCCTTAAAGAACATGGAAATGACTCTCCAGTTTTGAATAAATTAAATATTGACATTAATCCCCTTAGAATCCCAGTGATTTAACTTGCAGAGCATTGTTGAATGTATTATTTATAAAACTTATATTATTTTGACCATTTTGAAATATGTTTTCATGTATTAAAAAATTAGAGATCAAATGACAGAATTATTTATATTATCCAGATTTGTATGGTGTGTTATAAGCTATGCATTATTTTATTCTGTATTTATGACGTTTTAAATAGATGTTAATAGTGTTTTCATTGTGAAGAGTCCATAGCTAGTAAAGTGATAGGAACTGGAACTCACAATTTCTGACTCCAAACCCTATTGTCTGTCCACTATATCACTGCTATTTAGCTAACAAAAGAAGATTTATTTAGAATTAATTTACATTTTCTTGGGAAATTTTTCTGATTATGTTTTCTTTTGATTATTTAAAGTATATAATTATTCCGTAGATGTTTTTCTAAAAATAGAATTTAGAATTTAAATGTTTTCAGTGAATATCTTCATTGACAGATCTTGCCTTAGTACTTGTAAAGGGCTCATATTGAATCACATTATATGTGTAGCTAAATAGATCTTATTATCTTACTTTAGGTTTGAAAACCATTTATCAAACATTTTTTTTCTTTTCTTTTCTTTTTTTTTTTTTTTTTTTGGAGACAGAGTCTTGCTCTGTTGCCCAAGCTAGAGTGCAATGGCGGGATCTTAGCTTACTGCAACCTCTGCCTGCTGGGTTCAAGTGATTCTTGTGCTCAGCCTCCTGAGTAGCTAGGATTATATGCTACCACCACCATGTCCAGCTAATTTTTGTATTTTTAGTAGAGACAGGGTTTCACCGTGTTCACCAGGCTGGTCTCAAACTCCTGACCTCAAGCGATTTACCCGCCTCAGCCTCCTAAAGTGCCAATATTACAAGCGTGATTACAAGCCCGATCATAAAATATTTTTATAATTGACCCAGTAATTGGGTCAACATATAAATGCCATTTCTTCATATTTATCTGTCAGAAATGTTCAAAAATACCTATAATCATGAATATATTATTTGAATATTTGTAATATGGAAATATTGGAAATTATATATCCTCCAAAAGAGTTACCTGTATTATGTACACTATTTGATTAAATTTGATGCAGCTGTCAAAAGTGATCACTCTGAAAATTATTTAGCAAAATGAGAAAATGCTTATGCTTTGTTTTTGAGCAAAACAGGTCACCAAATAGTAGCTATCAACTATTTTTTAAAATATGTGTATACAGAAGACTGGATGAGAAGAGAAAAGCGAACCACAATGTTGTTAGAATTTTCAGATTTAATTTTACCTTCTGTGTTTCAAATTCTCTGTGTGACAAATGTTATAATTTCTCATCCTGATTTTAATGTTGAGGTTAAATTTGTTGAAATTTTGTTTGTCAGTTATAATTTGCTAATGTAACAATATGTCTAAGAGATTTCTTTTGGGGATCAACATAGTCTAAAGTGTCCTTGAGTTTATCAGAGAAACCAGACCAAACCCATATTGAGCAACCAAGGGATAGATCCCATTTTATTGATGGTGTCTATTAGGGAAAACGTGTTTTAAAAGCTTTGGAAAGTTCATGTTCCCATAGGTACCCCACACTTCAGATGCACATCTAATGCCTGGTGAACTTCCAGTCCCTCTGGCCTGTAACCAGCACAAGTTTTCACAAGAGATTTTCCCTTTCTTATTTTTTCAAAGGCAAGAATAATATGAGAATAGCTATTACAGTATATTTATTTTGTCCCATTTCATATGTCAGGAGAAATCTTAAGCTGCAAATAAATAAAAATATGAAAGTCAAACATGCATATTATGCAAAAGAGGTTGATTAAGTTCTTTTTAACCTCAGAAAAGGTTGGTTTTAGGACACATTCTAAGCTAATTCTTAGCTATTAACTCTGCCTAAATATTTTCAGAATTCTTTCTAAATGCATCCCACAGGAGAGTAAAGAATGTTAAATTATAATAAAACAATTCTTAACCTGTAGAACTCCCCCGCCACACACACACACAAATACACATAGAACCTAAAAATAGACTAACTTCAGGTCTTTTTTCTTGTTAATGTGGCAAAGAGTACACTAAATTGGAAAAATAGAATGTTAGTTCCCTGCTGCCAATTCATTTTGAGCATATTCAAGAAAGCAGGAATTACTGAGGAGTGAACAGCAGCCGTAAGAGATCACTTATAGACTTTCTGCAAGTTTCCTGTTTGGTGATTCCTACATTGACATAGATTTGCTTAAACGGAAAAGTAGTCCTGTTGTTTATGCCGTAGTACATGTTTGACATGCACATGCACACATACACACACCTTTTTATCATTATTTAATGCAGGCACATCGCTCTTCCTGAGTATAGTGATGAACTTCACATACAGTAAGTTTTGATTAGGTACTGGGTACTGTCTTAGCAAGCTCCATAGCTGATTCTAATGTTCAGCCAGAGAGGAGGATGATTATTCCGGGTAACAGCTTGATTATTTTTGCTTTATAAGTTATAAATCTTGGTTGTACTTTTATACTTTTTTCGTCTGTTCAATAAGATAAATACACTAATAAAAAACCAGAATCGTGAATAAATTTTTAAGTCATTTTTGTATTCGTAATAACTCTGAGTGTGGTGATGAATGACATTGGCTCATTGTATGTATTTGGAACACAAAACTTTAGCTAGCTTGAGGTTTCCAAGTACTGCAAGATATCATTTATAATGTTCTTTTTTAAAATGTAGTGTGGTACAGATTATAGTATCTCCTTTAAGAAGCACTTTCCTCAGTAATAGGGTATGAATATAATGGGGGAAAACACCCAGATTTAAATGCAATCATTTTATTTATACAAATTCAAGAAAACCTTTGCTTACTAAGTCATAGCAGAGTTACAGTTTCTCTTTCTTGCATAACTTCAAAAGAAAGTGCTTAGTATCTGCTTTTACTATTTGTGAAAAGATACTTCAACAATTAAAAACTGTTTCCTTGAAGCTTGAAGAGCATGAGAAGTATTAAAAGGACATTCTGTGTTTTAGATGGCCCTCTTGTGGTAAAAGGGTCAAACTATCCCGAATGAAGACAGCTTTTAAATAGAGTCAAAATTGTGCAGATGAATGAGAAATAATCAATTTTCTCTTTTTCCTTAAGATCTCCATGGCAAAATCAACAGAATTAGCAAACACAAAACAAACAGACAATAACAAAACCAATATTTTTTCACTACTTTATATAGCTACCAAGTGAATCTCTAAAGATCAAAAAACTCCTCAAAACATTTTCATAAAAAGCTATCAAATTTGATTTTTTATACTTTTCACTTGGAAATAATTTTATATTTACACAGAAGTTGCAAAAATGTAGCCAAGAGTTTCTGTCTACCCTTCACTGAGCTAAATATTAATACTGTATATAACTGTGGAATCTCATAAGACCAGAAAGAATAGCATTGATATACTGCTGTTTAGCTAATCTACAGACTTTAATCAAATTTTACCAGTTATCCTCCCAATATTCTTTCTCTGACTCCAAGCTCCTGCAGCTTTGTGATAGTATCTCAATCTGTGTTGCATGACCTTGAGACTTTGAAAGAGTACTACTCGGTTATTATGTAAAGTATCTTTCCATTCACTTCATCTGATGTTTCCTCTTGATTAAATTCAGGCAGTAATATAACTACTGTGATTGTGTGTCCTTCTCATTGTATCATATCAGTAGGTACACAGTGTCATTATGTCTCATTATTGGTGATGTTAATTTTGATCACTTGGTTAAAGTGATGTTTGCCATGGTTCTTTACTTTGAAGTTACTGTTTCTCCCTTTGCAATTAATAAGTATATCAACACCACTTCAGGTTGTATTTTTACCATAATTAATGTTATAAATGCATTTTCTTTCTTATGGACATTTATACTTAAATGGAGTTACAATTTGTAACTAATCTAGGAAAGGCTGAGTTACATTGTTGCATTGTTTGAAAATCATTTTTCCCCTTTCATCTATAGCCTTCTATCGCTAGTCTTGCACTTAAAGTCTTCAGAAAGCTTCTACTTGTTCATGTTGACTAAATCTCATGTACTTAATGACCTCATAGGTATGTCGAGAGTACCAACGTGGGAATTGCAACAGAGGAGAAAATGATTGTCGGTTTGCTCATCCTGCTGACAGCACAATGATTGACACCAATGACAACACAGTCACTGTGTGTATGGATTACATCAAAGGGAGATGCTCTCGGGAAAAGTGCAAATACTTTCATCCCCCTGCACATTTGCAAGCCAAGATCAAGGCTGCCCAATACCAGGTCAACCAGGCTGCAGCTGCACAGGCTGCAGCCACCGCAGCTGCCATGGTGAGTAGAAACATCAGCTCTCTCCTTGTTGGCAGTCAGAAAAGCAAAGTGAGCAACTATATCTGACTACAAGCTATTCATTTATTAAGCTTTTGAAAAAAAATTGCTGAAGATATGTTTGTTCAGGTATCCCAGACAACATATAAAGAAGTTACTTTCACAGAAGTGAGGGTAACTCTTCAAATGATTTAGATTGCTCCTACTCTTGGCCTAACTCTTACTCTGTCTTATTCTGGATGTAGGGTTTCTGAAATCTCTGCTTTGTAAAGAACCACCTGTCTCCTTTTCAATTTAACGATATTGCCATTTTCGGTCTTCTTATTTCTGTGTGCCATCTAATCAGCCATTGTTTTCCTTTGGTGTGTTATTTTGCACATCAAGGCTCTTCTTTACATATATCTTGCTTTTAACAATAACATGATCTGAAACTAGGAGAATTGTTTCAACAAAATTGTTCTTAAAATTAGCTACAGGATTTTGAACAGTACACTACCTAGATTGTCTGAAATAATATTGTGGCATAAACATAATAGTAAAATTAGAGAAGCTTGACTATGCCATTATATAGAAAGGAGAGAGACAGTAGTACTCAAGGAGTTAAAAATTAGATCATTAAGAATAGCTACTAAACTATATTCTCAAGGCAAATTTTAATGTGATCTAATAGCTGATTTTAATGAGCCCATTCTTTGTTCTTTGCTTAGCTGTTTTAATGTAGACATTTTTTTATCTAAATATATGACTTAAATCAATGAAATATTCATTTTAAGTCACTGTGTAGTATTTCAGAACACAGTGAAATAGTCACGAGAGAGATCTTTTCTGTGTTTGTTTATGGATACTTGAGCAAAAATACAGAAGGCAGACTCTCTCTTCCTCTCTTCCTTTCACTCTTTTTTTTCTGTTAGAGTATCTTGTTTGTAATTAACTACAAAGAGGAGTTTATCCTCCCAATAACAACTCAGTAGTGCCTTTATTGTGCATGCTTAGTCTTGTTATTCGTTGTATATGGCATTCCGATGATTTGTTTTTTTATTTGTTTTTTCTCACCTACCCAAAAATGCACTGCTGCCCCCATGATGCACCTCTGCTTGCTGTTTATGTTAATGCGCTTGAACCCCACTGGCCCATTGCCATCATGTGCTCGCTGCCTGCTAATTAAGACTCAGTCGGCTGTCAAATCACTGAAGCGACCCCTCGAGGCAACCTTTGACCTGGTACTATGACCTTTCACCTTTTAGCTTGGCATGTAGCTTTATTGTAGATACAAGTTTTTTTTTTAATCAACTTTAAAATATATATCCTTTTTTCTGTTATAGAGTTGTAAAGTACAATGAAAAAACTGAGTGTGGTTTCCTGACAAAATTAGTAGAAAGACTATAATCTAAGTACATAGATGGATATCATACAGTGAAAGATACTGAAAGCCCAGCAGCCCACATTCAGTTTAACTACATTGTAGAATGTTCTAAAGAAATAGTTGGAGGACGTAAAGAGTGTATTTTTGACCGTATATTTATGTACCTGTTTGGTTAGCATGGCTTTAGTGGTAGAGTTATGTACATTTTAGTATTTATAGTTCAGTATTTAAGAAAAAAAAATTGCATGCTCTGGGACATTTGCATGTCTAGGTAGATCTGGGGGGAGGAGCAGAGTGGGGTTAGTTTTTATTTTATCTGTTTCAGTCACTCTGTACAATTAACTATTAACATTGCTTATACTTGTCAATCCTCATGGAGCTCGCAGTGCGGCTTTTCTTCTTTTCCCAAATCAATGGCTTCTCACAGAAAGCCTGAAGCATTATGGGACATAAAGCACTTTAACTCATTATAACATGTGCTCTCGTACTAGTGAGATTTTGGTTTGGACAAAAATAATGCTTCCTTTAAAGCTTTTATCTTGCTTTTTTTTCCCTTAATTTTTTGTTCATTGATTTTTTTTCCCTCGGGTAGTTAAGTGCTCTGCTGCTTGCTTGCTCATGCTTCCTAACAATTTTAGCCTTCGACTGATTTTTCTTTTTTCTTTTTCTCTTTTTACTGGTATTTGTTTTTTATACTCATTCACTAAACAGGGAATTCCTCAAGCTGTACTTCCCCCATTACCAAAGAGGCCTGCTCTTGAAAAAACCAACGGTGCCACTGCAGTCTTTAACACTGGTATTTTCCAATACCAACAGGCTCTAGCCAACATGCAGTTACAACAGCATACAGCGTTTCTCCCACCAGGTAAGGGGTGGGTCTCTTAATCAATGAATCTGACAATCCACAGTGAGTCCTACTGTTAGAGCAGATAAACCACATCCCAAGTTTGATTGTATTTATAGATGAGGTGTCAGGTAAGGTGGTCAATGATTGGAAACTTATCTAAGGTATCTCATGTGGTTTTCCTTAAAAACTAAAGATTTTAGCCTAATGAAATATGGTTTAAGGATCAGTGGTATTTTATATATTTATTCGTGTTTGTGTAATTTAGAAATGAAATGTTATAGTTCTCTTTTTTTTTTCTCTTTCCTCAACATTGTTATATGTCTGTCAAGCTATTTTATGATACTTTCTTGCTGTAAGACCCCTTTGCCTTCATTATTCCATAGGGTTAATTTAAATTATATGAAATGACACTTTCAGTTTTGATTTTTACTTTTCAGCCATTTTGTTTACAAAGTCAAGGATGCAAAAAAGCTTTGTATTCTAAAGCTCTTAAAAAGGGCTTTTATTGGCGTCAATCAGTACATTGTTTAAAATTATGACTGTTCTTAAGCTAATATTGAAATAGCCCTAAGTGCTCAGCAATGTTTACATTTATTATGGAGTTCTCCATTTGTGGTTTCAGCTTATTTTCAATTTGGTAATGTATACATATTATTCACACAGATTTCAAAGATTAAAACACAGACTAGCTACTCATTTAATTGCCTGGAAATTTACTCTTTTTATTCACTCTGAATTTATTTCAGAAAGTACATATAAACTAATTATATTATCTGGAATTTTACTAACCAGAAACTCTAATCTCACTTTCCTCTTTATCACTTCACCCTTATTTTCAGAATACCATGGTTTTAGAGATTTATTTAATAAAATTATTTTATTAAATTAATGAGTAGATACATATATCAGAAATCCAGCTCCCAATTTTATATTCAACTATATTGGCAGTATTTACAGTGTATTAGGTTCATAATGCTATAACAGAATGCAAATTTATTTTTGATTCATGAACAAAATAATAAATTACATCTATATGAGTTTTTACTACTAACCATAACATTTTACACAGTGCATCTTTGAAAATCAGCCATCCATATGTAGAATAAATATGAAGTAACATTTAATTAAGTAGGGTAGTCCACTAACTGAAATAGCCAGTGCCCCAGGCACATGTATAAAATGATATTTGTATTCATGAAATAGTATCTATCAAGTTACAGTTTGTCCATATTGGAACAAAAATTAAATCATTTTGACCTGTAGTGTATTTGCTGCATTCTGAGGGAAAACTCAAACTTCTCTTATGTTTTGTAATATTATAACTTTCTTCTCAACATCTGTAGTTTTTCAGAAATTTCCAGAAATTAATCTTCTTACTCTTGTGCAAGTTGCTGTGTCCCTAGATTTTTGCTGCTCCCAACAAACAATCCATCAGTTTTTCTGTAGTCAGACGAGCAGACAAGGTTTCGAGGGATTATATGTAACTATCATAATCTCTTTGAAGAAATTAAAACTTATTTTTGTCAGTTTATTTTATTGGCTAAAACATTACCGTGAGAAATGACAGTTTCGGCTAGACCAATGGTAGTGAGTTATCTCAATTGATTGTTCACAGTCAGTTACAGATTGAACTCCTCTACTCACTCCCCTCTTCTCACTACTGCACTTGGCTAGTCTTTAAAAAATGTGATAGTTTCTCTGCTAAAGTCTAAAAAACAAATCTATGCTATTTAAAGAAAGCGGAAATAATCTATTTTATCAAATAGGTTTCACATTAGTTTTTTCAACATTCAAATAACTATAGTTTTTTTTCTAAATAAGAATAACCATCAGTTGTATGGTACGATGACCCTTATTTGTGATACTAGTATCTCCCTAGAATAGTTTTTTGTCTGTGGATAGAACCAAAGATGGTAGGTAAAGATAAAATTAGGGAAATAATTAACTCATTCATAAATCAGAATCATACTTGTCTCTCTGTTCTAGATTAAGCACTGCTAATTTAAACAAAATCTGCATTAATTGAAATATGCTGAAAATATTAAGATATATTTGCATTTATTGCATGCATTTTGCATCAGAGATATTCCATTCTTGATCAATATTTCTCAAATATAAGCCACGCACGGTGGCTCCCTCGCCTGTAATCCCAGCACTTTGGGAGGTGTCTCACTTGAGGTCAGAAGTTTGAGACCAGCCGGGCCGCCAACATGGTGAAACGCTGTCTCTACTAAAAAGGCAAAAATAAGCCGGGCATGGTGGCACGTGCCTGTAATCTCAGCTACTCGGGCGGCTGAGGCAGGAGAATCACTTGAACCCAGAAGGCGGAGGTTGCAGAAAACTGAGATCATGCCACTGCACTCCAGCCTGGGTGACAAAGCAAGACACATCTCCAATAAATAAATAAATAAAATTATTTATGTATATATATACACGCATGTGCATGCGCACCCACATACACACATATATATTTCTCAAATATAATCAATATAATATTAGTAACATAAAATAACATTTATTTGCAACTAGGTTTAATGGCCTGAAGCAGCAGGTTGACCTTTATTAATCACGTAATCAGAAGTAGGTAGTGACTCCATGATTATTTACAAGTATTTTCATTATATAATATGTACCTGTGTGCAAAAAAATTGACTCTATGGCATGAAAAGGTTAAAATGGATAAGTCATCGTTATTTCTGCCCCACAACTTTGTCAGACAGTCAGAAAGGAAAAATGTCTAATGCAGGGAATGTAAATGCAAAAGCCTCAGGGGTCAGGCAGGAAACACAAGTGAAGCAAGAAACAAATTGGGAGCTATGGGATCTGGTAGGCACAGGGGAGCACAGGCTCGCACAGGCTCAATCTAAAGAGTATTGTCAATGTTCAGACTTTGCCTTTCTCGCCTCAAAGGATTGTCTGCCTGGGCAGGTTGTACCTGGTGTACTACAAACCCTTTGTAGCACCATTTACATTATAGTCTATGTAAACCACAGTTGATTACATATATACCTCGTAGGGTTGGTTATACAAACCCGCACAACCTAACACGGTAGCCGTGGTATACAGTGTTGCTGTGTCTTAGGATTTTTTTCCCCAGATATTCTGGACATCTGTGTGCTTATATGTGAAATTTCTCAATATTTAAATTTCAGCAATTAATTCAGATTTTTAAAAACACCCTTTGAGAACTAAAGGAAATCTTACTACAGATTCACACATGATCTCATGTCTAATACCTGGGAGAAAAGGAATTTCATTTTCCAAAGTTTGGTTGTTCTGCAGACAAATAATACAGAAGAATTATATGATCAAGAAATTAGATATTATCACAATATAATAATTTGGAAGGTATACTCTGAAGATTTTATTGGAACTGGGAAGAAAATGGAATTATTTTTTCGCAGCTCGAATTTTAGAGATCTATTGTCTGTTGCTTCAATGATAATTCTCATATGTAGATCTATTTTATTCAAATTACAGTGAAGCATGGTTAGCTAAATTCTTAAAGCAGGTGACTGTGTATACAGAGTAGCTTGTTGGCAGAAGATCAGGGTGCAGTGACAAGCCAGCCAGCTAGCTAAGAAAAATTACTACATACTTTAAGAACATAATTGGATTTACTGTGGACATTTCCCATCTATCCATCATTCAGCCATCTATCCATTCATCCTCCTGTCATTCTGTCCTCACATCTTCTTTCCTCTCTTTATCCTTGTTTCCTTCCTCCCTTCCTCTATCCTTCTGTTTTCCATCCATCTATTCATCCACCCATTTATCTATCCATCCATCTTTCCATTTATTCAGTCAATAAATACTAGGTATGCCACCTAGTATACCAGTATTTAAGTGAAGGATTGCAAACTCATGGCCCAAGGGTAAAATCTAGTATCTAGAAATATTTTTGTTTGTTTAAGAGTGTTTAAATGAAAACTAAATGTAAATCCTTTAGATAGGACACATACTGTACCCTTCGGTTCCAAGCCCTACAATTCCATTACCTTAGGCCAAGTTGTTTCACACATTTTGACCAAAAAAGCTACTTTTGATTGAATGGTTGCTCTGGTTCCATGCTACACTGAGTGCTTTGTGCACATTGTCTCATTTTTTTTACAACACCCAAAAGGTTGGCATTAATATTTTCATTTTACAAATGAGTAATTTGAAGCCTAATGAGGTACAGCGATTTGTCCCAAGTTAAATGGCTTTTATAAGGTTTAGATTTAAGTATAACTTGAAGTCAAGTCAGGCTGACCTGGGTTAGTCTCCCAATATCTATGAGCTTATTACACGAACACCTTAAAAATTATTTGGGAGAGTGGAAGTAGCCCTTACTGATCACCTAACTCCATGGTGTTTTACACCTTTCACCTCATTTAAAGATAAATAAGTATTAGGTTAAATTCATACTGAAGTTTTGTTTTTTCAAATTTAGATACATACTCATTTTAACCTTCCCCTTTCAGGACCAGATTGATTATTTGTAGATATTATGCATAATTTAGGATGTATTTGTGTTACAGGTATGAATTTTCACTCATGAAATTAGGGTGTATAAGAAATACCACTTTCTCTTACATAATTTTTTTTGCCTTGAAATTAAATTAAGTCTAGCTCTGATCTCTAATCTCCATCTCTCTAGATTGAGAGAAATAAGAGGCATTACTGGGAATCCAAGACTGCATCCCCCAGCTCCTCTCTCCCGACCTTACTTTGAGTGAGGTCTTGTGCAGTCTGGTATTCTCAGACAGGCTATGCATTCTTCATTCTTCATTCCTCAGTCACCGCTGCTCACTGCTGATAAGATCATTGCCTATGCTTACAAGAGCTCTTGAAGGCAGGTACTCCAAGGGTTCTGTGCTTGCCTTGGGTATAGGCTTCCTTGTCCTATGTACTGCAGGCTCCCGTGCCCTTGAGGGCCTGCTGTCTGTAGGGCTGTTGTTAAAGAACAGGCTACCTACCCAGCTACCTGTGGAGCTGCACACTGCCTGCCACTTCAATCTTGAGGCATTTTTTTCTCTGCCCTACATCACCATTTTTGCCTACTTACCATCTTCAGAAGCACACCTCTCATCTCCCTCTCTAGCATATCTCCCTCAATCAAGGTTGGCTTATGAGCTGTAACGGTTCTAAAAATACGTTTGCTTTAAACAAATTCTACTTTGGCTTGTATTACAACCCCATCAAGAATAAGGCAACAAAAGGCCAGGAAGCTTTCTTAGGTGGTGGTGTAGGTATAAGGGTAGGGATAGGTGGGGTTATGTTTATAGAAAGAAGAGAAACAAAAAGATTTGTCACATTTAGTATCGTTAATAAATATAGTCATTCATAATTATAATTATTTATAATAAAAATAAAGAAAGTACTGTTTGTTTGGATACCAATTTTGAGAATAATCCAACTGATTGTTAACTTTTAGTCTTAAAATGATATACACTATTTTTAGTAGATCTTAATCAGCTTAACACTTCTTATAATCAACCTAAATAGGCCTGAAGTTTTACCTCGAAATTCTAACTTCCAACTAAATCTTTATTACAATTCTTTTTCTCTCTTCTACTTATTTCCCTTATACTTCAAGTAATTTTAACTATGCATACATCTTATTTGTAAATTTTTATCCTAGTTTTTCCTACATTTTCATATATATCAATTAAAATTTTTGTTTTAAAAAGTTGTGCAATTAAAATAACACATTTCTCAGAAATACACCATTCTGCTCTGCAAATATCTTTGTAGGGGAAATTGGAAATTGACAAATACATTCACTTAAATTTTGCTTTACGCTGAAAATTGAGGAAAAATTTAAATTGGCCATTTGCACATTATTAGTAAATCAACCCATGTAAAGATGGAAATTATGGTCATTTCAAAAGTGATTTTCGTTTTTGGTAAGTGGGTCCTACAGCATTGTGTCCTCATATTTGTGAGTTACTGCACCCTGGCTAGTATTTTCATTGCTGCCTTATGTTTATTTGCTGCAAATCCCTCTCAAAACTGTGTGCATTGGTTATAATGGTAATGAGGAAGATAACTCAAACTAAAATTCAAATCATAAAATCTTTAGGGTTTTACAGAGATAGTATAAGGTTAACTCATTTTCAGCATGTGCAGGCTTAATTATGCATGGGATGAAATACAGTAGGCAAATCTCAGCATAATAATAAAAAATTGAAACATATAACCTGTACAGTATTTAAACTGGCTTTAATATTCCTTAATGATCACATTATTCTTTTTCATTTGTTGTTTCTTTTCCAATTCTCTCACCCTACCATTAAGACAGTAATGATTTTATAAGATGTAGATCCAGTATTAAGTTTTGCTTGCTCTACTGTCTCAAATTATTATAACTTCTTTGTTATTACTGGCTTGTTTCTGTTTGTCTTTCATAAGTCTTTGACTCAGTAGTAGTAGCAAATGACAGAGATCTTCAAGTGTCACAATGCTTGTCAATATAATATTATTCTACCTGATACGATGTGTCCTCAGATAACAGAGTTTAATCATTGATCACTGTGCCCACAGTCTAATTGTGATAACAAACTAATTGCAGCTGTTACAGGGATGCCAGTTAAGCAATCCGTGTTTCAGTTGAGTTTCTCAATGGCAGCTTTATTTTATAGGGCCATCTCTGACAGGATTCATTTCACAGATACTTTTCTAACAAATGTTCATCCCAGATGCTGCTAGTATTTAAACAGGATATGCCAAGATTTAGATAGAAATATAAAGTCCTTTGATATTTTAAAACTTAGAATTCTAAAATAATCCCATAGAAAGAACAGTAGTTCTGCATACAGGAAAGTGCCCTGTACTTGGTAAAATAAGTTAAATTTTCAATGTTCAATATTTACATGTCAGAGAGAACAAGGACTATCTATAGATGCACCATTTATTTTTGCTTATCATGTTTGAACAATTGTCAACATCAGTGCTAACACCCCATATGTGATGTATGTATCTTCACTATCTCCCACTCAAGGTTTTTATTGAAGTCTAATTAGCAGTTTCTTATGTGTGAAATTTTGTTGAACATTTGCTACTCCCAGAAGTCTTGAAGGTCTAAACCAGCAATGAAAACCACTCTGATTTCCTAGATAACATGAAGTAAACCAATTTGATCCTTACAAGAAATTATATTCCCTCTTAATGCTTTTCCTACATTTTAATTTCAAACTAAGGAAATGCAGAAATTTCACTTTTTTATGTGTAATTTATTGTTTGGTATCCCTCCAAATACAAATTCTGTATGAATAATCACAACTCCTTCCATGTCTATATGGTTGCTGCTACAATGAACAGGAAAATAAAACAAAAGGAATAAAATGAATATTTGGGTTTCATTATATTTTTAAGTCAGTTTTATACACTGAGTTATTTAGTATTTAATAATAAATAATATCTTTAATAAATTAGTATGTGCTTGATATAAAGAAAATGTTAAGGCATTCATAAGTTAAAGTCAGAAATAGCAAAGCAGCCAGATGGTTAGTAATCAGATTAAAACAAAACAGATTACAATATTATTTTTAAAATAATGAAGTGGATTTAAATTACTTCCAAAATACTTTTGCTTATAGGCAACAATTAAGAGAAACAAAGTGTACCAGCACACAGTTAAACTGGCTTTTATTCTTCACTTGAGACTAGTTCTAATTGATCACTGTGCTGTTGTATGATTTGATTGTGCTGACAGTTACATGCCACTGTTCCCATAATAACAATTTTTCTTCTTTGTTCAAATGAATTTTCTAATTACACGTGTGATGGGATGTTTTAATTCTTTTCCCTTTTCAAATCCACCTTCCTGTTGCAATGCATGATGGGCAGGCTCAATATTGTGCATGACACCCGCTACAAGTGTTGGTAGGTGCCAGCTTTGTTTCTTGATTATCTTAAACCTATGGTGTACCTCACAGCCCCTCAAAATCCACTGCTAAGTTTAACTTTTATCTATTGGGTAAGTCCATTTCCCTTTTACTAACACCTGTCAATTAAATGCCATTTTCTATTTAATTGACATGGACTCACATAAATGTTTTCTTTACACACAACAGTTTCCTTTAGTCACCTTTGGTGGATTTTGATTGGACTATGAGTTCTGGTGTGTAAAAAAAAAAAATCTGTTTCATAAAAGTAATATACTGTATATTTTTATAATAGTAAATGAGAAAAAAATACTTTCATTCAAACAGATAACTGTATATATTAAGTAAATACTTGTACTTTAACTTAGATTTTAAATGTCTGACTATGAACACTATATAAAATTCTTGTTTTTGACTTAGCAAATTAAGCCTGTTTGTGTCAATTTTCTTGATTTGATGGTAACAAGCTTTTTTCCCCCTTTTTTTTCTCTTTCATCCCTCCTCCCCTTCTCTCCTTGGAATGTTGTCCTGCTTTGCGCTGTGATTGCATGTCACTCGCTGGTGATGATGTCCTGTCACATGGCTTATTGCTGTGATAAATACCATGCCCAATTATCTCTTCCATGTTGCCATGGTTTCCATATTGCTACACTCTTCTGTATGTTCGCTTATATGATTTTCCCTCCGAAAGTTCCCATGGTGCACGGTGCTACGCCAGCCACTGTGTCCGCAGCAACAACATCTGCCACAAGTGTTCCCTTCGCTGCAACAGCCACAGCCAACCAGGTTTGCTAATTTACAGCTTTGTTTCTTAAAAAACAACTCTAATAGGGCTCAATCCAACAGCCCTTACGCACGTGGATTTCCCATTGAGGTCAGTGGGAATCGTGTGTACGTGAGGGCTGTAGAGGGTGCTTTAATAAGCATGGGGTTTCAAAGATACCTCTTGTTGGCCTACACATTCTCTCTATGATGAGCAGCAGAATGCTTTTATGCCATTTATAAGTGCTCCAAAGTTGTCGCAGCTCCATTTCTGAAGCTACTAAAATGATATTTACACAAGCAATTCTCATTGGTTTCAACTAATCGTGCAGGTATTTTGACCAATCAAAAATAGAGACCATTTTAAGGTTTTTATTTAAAACATTTGATATATACAGTTTCTCAGTTCTTGCCCAAATGATTAATAGAGAGTAAAATATTTAAATGTATTACATATGCCACAGATGACCACTCTTGTAAATAGAGTTTGTTATAAATTCGTTATAATCGGAATCATTTAATAAGCTGATTCAAAATAAATCGTTTGTATACAGCATTTCTAAGATTTTATTCTGAATGCTTGCAGTGAAAGAAGAATTCTAAGTGCTCTTATTTTTACAATTACCCCTCATAAATGTTGGAGATTTATGAAGGAAAAAAAAAGAAATTAAGTATGACAAATTGACAATCATTCTTTATTCCATGCAAGTTTATAGAGTAACAATTATGTGAGATGCTTTTAGGTGAAAGGGATTTGTTTCATAAATTTAAATTTTACGATATACAATAATAACTATTTAAAATTAAATGATGATTTAAAATATTTAAAATTTAAAAATTGACATTCATTCACCCAGCATTTTCTGACTCTACTTAAAAATATTTTCAGAAAATACTGGTTGATTTCAAGTTTTATTTATATGAAGTAGATTTGGCCTTCAATAGAGGTGACAGTGTAAGAAAAAACTTAGAGCCAAGCCACATTTCAGATCATCCATAGATGAAGATTAAATGTAGCCAAATGAATCTCAAAAGAATCAGTATCAGATGAGAATCAACATGTTCCCCCTTGGGAAGGGAAGACCAATTGAGACATCAATTTGTTGTTATTGCTGTGAGGAGTAGCCACCCTTGTTCCACAATACATCATATACTGTTGATGAAGAATATTCAGCTATTAGTATAACCATTAAAAACTTTCAAAATCAGAATACGAAAATAATGAATTTAAAGTTTCAGTCAAGCTTTAAACACTTCTTGGCACAGAATCGTTAATTTCTTAGAAGCTTCTCAAAATAGCCTTGGGTTTACGTGAACACATCAGACTCATTTACAAGAATGCTAGATTGTGCATATGTGGCATGTTAATAAGTAATTTTTGGTAGAACTATCATGATGGACTCAATACAATCCATCCACAGTTGCAAATCAATGCTAAAGAACTCTAATGCGTATACCATATATGACTGTAGAATTGCTGGTGTAAGCAGAACTATAGCAGAGCAAATTTCAACATGCCCTTGGCCACCTGGGTTGTAGGGGACACTTTACTTTTTGCATTGTGCTGTGACCATTTCATGCATAATCTTGGGTCTTCATACTATTTGACAACCAAAAGAAAGAAAAGGGAATGGATATATATATACACACATATATTATATCTACATATACATACATATGTATATGCCTACAGTACATTAGCAATGCTGGAAATAGCTGATGCCACAAAATGCAGCCTGCATGCATGCAGAAGTTTATAGCTGGCCCTTCATCTGCATCGATTGGTGTTGAAGGTCCTTGGTATGTTTCGACAGCCCCATCCTTGATGCTTCTACACTGTTGGGTGCAACATCCTGTCCTGCAGCAGCAGGAAAAATGGTATGAGAAGCTTCATTATGCTTGGAGCACATTTTCGTGCCATTTGCCAATGCTGTAAAATTGTGTAAAAATGTCAGCTGAGAACTGAAAATAAAGCAGGGACATATTAATATACACGCCAGACTGTGGATTGTAGTATGTTGAATTAGCCTAAGATGTCTAAATTGAAAAAAACAACAACAAAATGCCTCTGTGTATGTGATTTTATTATTCTCCCAACAACATTGCTGAAATGGGATTAGTGTCATTTTATAGAAGAGAGTTAAGCGTAGAGTAATGAGTTGCTTTGCTCAGGGTCACACAGCCAGTAAATGGATCTCTTAGGGTAGAACCCCTGTCTTCAGTCCTCTGACACTTTCAGTCTATCGTGCTGCCTCTCTCAGGTTAGCAGCCATTAATTTTGGGTTGAAGAATCAAGCTACAAATTTGAAGTTCTTAACTTTGGGGACTATTGAAATAAGTCAACTCTATATTGGTTTCTTATTGTATTTTCTCTCAAGTTTTCTTGCCCATTTAAAATACAATAAAAGGTGCCATCAGGATTCAGAAATATGTTCTGAAGTAAACCTATGCTCTTAACTAGTTCTTTTGAATTACTGCTGTATAATGCTTACCTTGTATTTTTAATTTGGAAAAAAAAGTTAGACACCCTAATTTGAATGAAAATGTTAGAAATTTGGTTGCACAAAAATAGACAAGACGTTTCCTTATCTGATTTCAGGATGATTACTAAGTAACTGAAACCACAGGGGTGTGTGTGTGTGTGTGTGTGTAGGCCAACAAAAAGGGCTTCTTTCAATTACTGCTCTGCATGAATTTTTGATAGTTTTACTTATCTTATTTCCTAAAAACTGGTAACATTTATAGAATAGCATTTAACATGAACATTTTTAAAAGTTAGTTGCTACTTTGGCATTTAAGTTTACATTAACTTACTGTTATGTTGACCAGATAAGGACTATCACCTCACAGCTGAATTTCACTTTTCTTTAAAAATTTAATATTAAAATGTTTTCATCTCTTGATTGTTGGCTTGCTTGCATGGATCATTCATTAAATAATTTTTTATTTGCTAGATACCCATAATATCTGCCGAACATCTGACTAGCCACAAGTATGTTACCCAGATGTAGAATTTTCATCACTAAACAGTAAGTTCATTATGAAATATATAGTTGCATATTTGTGGTGGTTTTTTAAAAGATAGCAATTGCATAGTGCACTTAAAATTTTGCAAAATCTCAAAATATTTATATACAGGTCACATTTTTATCTTAAATGGATTGTGAGAATTTTATCAGACATATTTATAACAAATATGTTAATATCACTTAAATATACAAAGCACCAAGAGAAAGTAATTTTTTAAAATTTCAGATTAGAAATAAACACGAGCCTAAAGAAAACATATGACCAAAAAGTAATTAGAGAGTATAGATCAAGGTTGGCAAACTTTCTGCAGGGTCAGACAGTAAGTATTTTTGCTGTGTGGGCCATATGGTTTCTGTTGCAGCTACTCTACTCTGCCATTGTATCATTAAAGCAGCTAGAGACCACATGTAAACAAATGGGTGTGGCTGTGTTCCAATAAAACTTTATTTACAAAAACAGGCAGTACATCACATTTGGCCCACAGGCAGTAGTTTGGCTGACACCTGGTGTAGATCATCACTTATTATTATTTTTTATTATTCTTTGGCTAAACCTTAAATGAGACTATGTACTCACTTCATCCCATGTATCACCATACACAGGGGCATTAGAATGTAATGAGTTTGGCTAAGCGTGGTGGCTCATGCTTGTAATACAAGCACTTTGGGAGGCTGAGGTGGGTGGATTGGTTGAGCCCAGGTGTTTGAGACTAGCCTGGGCAACATGGTGAAACCCTGTCCTACAGAAAATACAAAAGAAAATCAGCTAGGTGTGGTGGCACACTCCTAAAGTTCCAGCTACTATGGAAGCTAAGGTGGGAGGATCACTTGAGCTCAGGAGGTGAGGCTGCAGTGAGCCATGATTGCACCATGCTGCACTCCAGCCTGGGCAACAGAGCAAGACCTGTCTCAAAAAAAAAAAATGTAATGAGTCTGACTTGAAATAAATATATACACATCAGATATATGTGTACACACAAATCTTCATATGAATCTTAGGTACTTTAGTTACTTCGGAGGATCATATAATTCTAAAAATGTTGCAATTGCAACATTTTTAAAATGGTTTAAAAGTCTTGTATTTTGTCTTTAAAGAGTCTCATATTTTACCTTTAAAACATTGTCTTAAATACTTAAAAACGTGACCATTTTTCATCCATAGGAATATGTTTTGTCCAGTATGCATGCATTCAGGTTATAACATGTGCTCAGATGCTTGTTAGGTACTTATTTTTATATTTAGAGAGACAGAGACATTACATTTAAAACTGAAATTGTTTAAGATGGGTGACCATTTTCTGTTGCTTCCTTTCATTTATTTATTTGTTTATTAACATATTTACAAATGAGTTTTTGGTGCTACTTTGTGTTAGTTTTGGCAAGGAGATAAAGATGAATAGACAATAACATAAAGATGTCAGGAATTTCAAGATAATATATTAAAATAAGAGAGGTTTGAAGAAATTTCTCTTGGAGCAAAGATGAAGGAGCAACTATTCCCAACAGGATCTGCAAACAATTGAATTTGGATAATGAAGGTGATGTTCTAAAAAGAATGGAGGTGTAAAGGCCTTGTAGAAGAAGGACAGTGTGCCAAGTCAGGAGACAGTGGTGGCTGAGAACCAGCTCAGAAACTCTTGTGATGTTAAAAGCTGAGCAAAGTCAGAGCCCATGCAAAAGGAGGATAGGCAGAATTCGAGAGCCACTTAAGAAAGACATGATAGACTCAGTCAGAGAAGTACTCCCAAAGACATGCTGCAATAATAAATTAAATTGTTAAAATTTATTTTTGCCTATTTCATAAGCCTTCTCAAAGCAGTTCTGATAAAAAGGCTCATGATTCTGAACAATAGCCACATTTTTAGAAGAAGCAGCATTACTTTGTAATGTTGTAGGTTTAGAAGAAGAGTTTATTTGACATGCTAAAAACAATCTGTATCAAGCTCTTATAGTCAGTTAGGTGTGTTTGGTATGTATATATTTAACCGTATTCTATTTCCTAGCAATAATCCAGGTTGAAAAAAGATTCCCACAAAAATTAGCAAGCCAGTAGGTTTGTCTGTATTGAAGCTTAAGCTCAGTGTTCTATTCATTTAAAAAATGATTGTTCATCTTCATAAGGAGTTGCAACATTTAAACTGGTTTTGAGTCACTAAATGGTGGTTTCTTTCATTTTCAAGGTTGTATTGTGAAGCTTACTTTTGATATATGTAAAGATTCCCTGATGGGAACAAATTTCATGTAAAAATTGGAACTATTAATTCACAAGTACATTGTACTGTCTATTAAAACTTAATTCATGAGTGATAATTCCATAATTCGTAAAGGATGATTTTTATTTTCTTAGCTTTAGGAGGAAAAAGCTTGATAAACTGAATTATCCAAAGCCATCACTTAAAGTATCACTTTTGTTTTTCCAAACATGTACTTTGCTAATCAAGCACCCAAATATCATGAATCTTGTTTAATAGAATGTATTACATGAATTTTCATTTTGTAGACCAGACCTTTGCTCTTGAAACCTTATTAAACTTCAGAAAAGAAGTAAGTTTAAATTTTGCCCTACAACAGTGATGCTTAAAAAGAGCTTGATATATTATGCCTCTTGATTCTGCAAAAGTATTTTATACTTTGAGCTTAGGATTGGTAAATTTTTGAGCACATTCTACAGTTTTATTAGATTATACATGTTATTTCATTCATATAGAGATGATAGACAAATTTTGATCTGCCTGCACTTGTGAAATGGTTTTTGTTTTTATATGAAGATATAATAACTTATGAATATACTGGTTAATCAGAAAGAAAATTTTCATGTTAAATGTATATTAGAAACTGCTTTTGGTTATTATCTGCTTTAACAAATACTATCTCTTTTTCCCTTGTAGATCATGCTAAAGAGGAAAGGACAGTGTGCTTGGTTAGAGTAAAGGACGAGGTCATTAGCCATATTGTATATATCGTCAAGCAACACACACGAAAGTCCCTCAGCCACAAGACATCCACATATTGCATGTTAACCAGAAGAAAAGACAACATGGAAATCCACTGCACACTGTTGCCTATACACTTTGTACATTTAATTGATATTTGTGCTGAGGTGATATTCCTGTCTAAAAGAACAACATTGTCTTTCTTTTCTAGCACAGAGTTATGCATTAAAAGATGCATACCTAATATTAGTTTCCTATATATTCATGCCATCTTGAAAAGACAGACTATGGTGTAACCATGATTCTATTATGTATTGGTACGTCTGTAGACCAAGGTATAATTTTTTAAAAATAAGTTTATTTCTTTCAAGGTTTACAAATAACAAAGGTGCACCTTGTATTTAAAATTGCCATTATAGATGAGAGCGTGCATGCACAGTCATTTTTGTTTAAGAGTAATATTTTTAATGTAATAGATTGTAACACGTGGTGAGGGAGGGATCTGACAGAGATGAATGTGCCAAGCAAAACCACAACTGTGTATATTTTAAAGCACATCATGGCTTTAAGTACCATGTTGTTAAGGATTCTCATGAAGTGCCATAGACTGTACATCAAATTAGAGTATTATTTCTTCAGTGTTATTGTTTTCAGAGCCACATTTTGTTGCATATTTGCTAGTTCTAATCAGTCAAAGGGCACCATTCTTTTTGTTTGTTTGTTTTGAAACCAAAGCTGTCTCAGAAATGGCCAATTTAACTTTACAGTAACAATAGACAGCACAACACAAACTCTCTCAATACAGATAAACTCACACATACTGGATATATATGTAATAGATATATGTAAAATTATTTTAAAGCATTGTAGTTAATATTTATGCATACTATACTGTATAACATGTTATTCAAAAGGGATTGCCATTTCTGAGACACAATAACAAAAAAATGTTTGAGGAAATTATTTTGCTTCTATTTATAGCCTCTGTCAAAAGTCAAAAGACTATAAATGCTTTGCAAAAATGGTTTCACGTTTGCTTAAATGCTTCATCACAGTCACATTCAAAATAGTGACTCTAAACAAAGAAGAAAGCAGCACTGTCATCAGATGCATGATAAACCAAAATATGAAAATGGGAAATGTTTAATTAACCTAGTAATTGGGTGGGTTAAGTACATGGGTGAATTTTATATGTGATTTTTTTTTTGTTTTGTTTTGTTCAGATTAACTGCTTATAGCCTTAGAAAGCCTTTACAAATTTTTAAAAAAATAGATGTGCATTCAGTTTTCAAGAATGGATTCATCCAAAGGAATTCCTTTTTTTGAGGTTTGGATGTTGCAGCTAGTAAAGGATATTTTTGCTCTGTTCAGCAGTTCTAAAAATTGCTGAAGTAGGGGCCAGGTCACTGGTAGTTATAGTATGGAAAGGGAGAAGTGAAAGTTCAGTTATAGAACTTTCCATACTTCCAAGTTTACTGCAAGTTTTTATGCTTGAGAGAGATGCTTTCTAATATAAGACTGATGTGTTGATTTTACTGATTGTACTGTACATCTATTAAAGCCTTAGATTATTACATTACGGGTTGGAACCCATACCAATGTAATTTCAATCGTGTTAAGAAAGTAATGGTGACTTCACATGTTATTGTAGTTAGTTACATTATAGAATATTCCTTATTTTTCTTGTTAAAATGTAGTTTTTCATTTCCTACATTTATTAGATTTTCATTTTCTATTAACAATTGAATACCATTTCAGTTTATAGACTATTGTTTTATTAGATTTTACCGATGAATTTTTCAAAATACAAAAAAAGTAGTGTTTCCTTCATAACATACTCAGTTTTGAATTACATGTAGTGTCATATGAATATTCGTATTGTTAACTAAATGATTTATATTTTACTGATTTAATATTACAGTGTAAGAATGTCAGTCATTGTTAGTTCTTGTCTAGTTTTCATTAAAAGAACAAAGATCTTTTATATGGATATCTTATAAATATATAATCATTGCTAAGTAAGAAGTTAAGTTGTTGCTATCGCAACAATCCTGGCAGACAATTGAGTAATATTTTGATGATTTATTTTGTTTGTAATTAGTTATTATAAGAAGATCTAGATCCTAGATATTAGAATAAAATTTATTTTCTACTGTATCCATTTCAAATGTTAAAATATTGTTTAATATTTTTGAAATCCCTGAATATCAGGCCTTGTTATAAATAAGCTGCATAATCAATAAATAGAACAAGGGACTTTTTGTTGATAATCCAAATACTCAAAGTTTACGTAATGAAAATTATAGCGTGTGTGCAAACTCTTGAGGGTTGATTATGCTGCAATTTAGCATGTTGGGACGTCTAGAGAGAAGGTTGACTTTTTGCACTTCTGTATATAGTCAAAAGAGAGAAACCTGTATAATAGTAAGATCTTATTTTGAATAAAAACGTCTATAATTACAAGGAGTTTTGTTAAGGCTAATACAATGACAGACTGAGCAAAATTGCTTGCAAAAGTGGCACAGAGTTAGCACTCCATACCCCTTCAGACATGTTGCTTTGCTTTCTTGTGGACAGCTTGTAGTTTGCCAGGATTTTTTCAGCTGGAAAGATACGCCGTCCTTTCAAACCCTCATGACTGACAAAAACTCCATGGGGCCAAATCTGCCTGAAGATCATTACCAAAAATAGCAGGTACTTCTACCATTAAGGTGAAATCATGGATCAGATATTACTTACATTTTTCAAAACTACTGCATGTTTAAAACTTCAACAAAAAAAGAGAGAAAGAACTATACTAAGAATATATATTATTCAGATCAGTTTCTGCCAATTTCAGTGGTTTATTCACAAAAAAAAATCTTCAAAACAAATATTGACTTTCACAAAATTTAAATCATAAACAGGCAAACCAGACAGCACACTGTAGCTATAGTTGTTATGTGATTGTTTTTTAATTGCTGTAGGATCCTGTTCTTTCAGCAGGTGAAAAATAAAACGCAGTTCAAATTCACAGTTTTAATTTTCAACTCAGAAGCACTCAAAAATGCAAAATATGATAATGGGCACTTGTTAAATGAATTAGTGTATCCAGCCTTCACTCCAGCTGGTTAATAATGTTGCACTTATCAGCAACCCTACCACTTTCATCTGCTGAAAGGACAAATGTGCTTGGTTTTACTATTATGTAATCACAACTTACTTTCTGCTTGTAGTTGCTTAAAATTATGTATTTTGTCTTGGGCTGCAATTTGTTTTATGCTTATTTTATTATTACTGCAGTAGTTGACTTTGCTGTATGGAAAAATAAAGTGAAATTGCCCTAATAAAACTTCTCTTTCTTAAGTATATTTGTGTATCTGAGATTGAATACTAAATGGTTTTTGCGTATTTCATGTATTCATGCATGTGTATCTTTACAAACATATTGATGTATAAACTTATCTGGTTTTAACTGATTGCAACTGAAAGGAAGGCATTTGTTGTCTTTCTTTCTCACTAATTATCCTTTGACACGGAGAGGGAGAATCTACATCAGGATATATTGCCATCCTGTACCCAGTGTTTTTTGAAAATCTTGCCTTCCCCTGCCTGACACTTCTTTAAGTGCTGGTTGAAATCGTTTTAGGTGTCGGGGTGAAAAATGCTAAGAAAAAAATTATCAATTATAGATCACAGACTTTCTATTAAAGAACTGTTATTTGCCTGACTGCTGCATCAGTTGACTAGCACTGGAAATCAGGCAATCCAAGAGAGATGATGGCACTGTATTCAGAGGGACAAAAAATTTATGCATATGACCTATGAGCCAGGCCATGATATTACTCCTGAGGTGTGTGTGTATGTGAATTTTGTAAATAGTGGATTAAAAATTTGAAGTGGGACCTGGCATCACATATAAGCTTTGGAGTTTCTACAGCCAGCCAGTGAATGCCAAAGTTTCAATGTGAAGAACATGCACATTTTGTCATTTAGTACTACTTTATGCTGACTGCCATTTGGTATTTGGTCAAGGGTTACAAATGCTCATTTGTAGGTTGATGCCTTTTTTCCTAAAATGTATTGTGATAAAAATAAGTGCATTATTCATAATCAATACAGTTCTGTTACTGGTTGAGTTCTAAATGACAATTCTGTTATTTTCAGTAGGTCCAACTGTTCTGGGTGCCACTTGTCAAAAAGAGAAGGTGATGCCTGGAGGTGATTATCTAAAGCAGGAGTTCACAGCCCTTTTTGAGTAATATCAAGGCATCTGGTTCTTTCCAGTTAGTGATAATATTTTGGAAATATTTTCATTGAAAAAAAATACAGTAACTAAAAGCCCTTGTAACTTTCACAGTACTTTAAATGAAACTATTTTGTTAATCACAACAGCATATACATGCATCTGAAAAATTATTTCAGAAAGAGTTATTATTACAAAGCCCACTAGGGGTCCTCAGCTCACAGAATGGGACCCTGTGTTAGAAGTCATTGATTTTTCATTTGGAGAACAAAATCATTGCTAGAGCTATTACTTCATCACAGACCCTTGGTACTCATGGAATTTAAACTTTGGAATGACACTAAAGGTCAGTGATGTAGCAATCTATCATTTTACTGAGGCATGCAGCTGCTTTCATACAAGAACGAGTCACTAAAGCACTGGGGAGACATTGCAGTGGTTGAGGAAGGGCTCAAGAAAAGTATCAGTACTTTTAAAAGATCCTCCAGATAATTGGTTTCTATCTGCAGGAATTCTGATTTAATGACTATGGAAGAAAGTACTGGGTTAATACATATAAAGAGCTTAGAAAGGTGCTTGGTTTATAGCATGTAATTGATACATGTTAACTGTGCTGTTTTATCCCTTTTAAAAATCGCTTATTCTTCAGCTTTTTATCCTAGTTCTTGGATTACACACCCCTTTCAAAATAGCCAGGTACACACTATCTCTATTCATTTGTATTATCTGTAATTCTGTCTTTCCTGTTTAGCAATGAAACTATCTTGTAATTTACCACTGCAACAGGTCCTGCTATTGCTTCATTTGTAGTATTTCAAAAACAGAATCAAGTACGTTATTAACTCTGAAAAAAATTTTTGTGTAGTTCTTATTCCAATTTGATATAGTCACAGACAACAGCCCATTTAGACCCAATTTGAAAGTAAGTATTTAGGCATATCTAAGCTTAACTCTTTGAATCCCCCTTTAAATACTTTAACTGTGTCCAAGATCAAATAATAGAATGAATGCCTCATCATGAAAATGGTACCATTAAATAATATATTTTAAATATTTTTGTTATATTTATCAAAATAATACTAGTAACATTTGAGTGGCACTAGTGTATTTCTATAACGTATTTTATCATAGGTTTATTTTGAATGCTTAAATTAGTACTATCTCAATAAACATTAGAATCTAGTTGTATACTGTACATGATGCTAGGCTCTGAAATGCAAGGATCAATGGCAAGAACCTCACAGTGTAATGACCAAAACAAAATATGTAGAGTATGTAATTCCATCTGAATAGACATTAGTATTTCCCTCCTCCCTCACTAGCTCCAACCTCTTTATACCACAAAATAATTTAGAATAAAATTAAATAAAAACTACACTCTCAGCCGGGCACAGGTGTCTTATGCCTGTAATCCCAGCACTTTGGGAGGCCGAGGCAGGCGGATCATGAGGTCGAGAGATCGAGACCATCCTGGCCAACTTGGTGAAACCCCATCTCTGTTAAAAAATACAAAAATTAGCTGGGCATGGTGGCACGCACTTGTAGTCCCAGCTACTCGGGAGACTGAGGCAGGAGAATTGCTTGAACCCGAGGCGGAGATTGCAGTGAGCCGAGATTGGGCTACTGTACTCCAGCCTGGCGACAGAGCAAGACTCTGTCTCAAAAAAAAAAAAAAAACGAACACTACACTCTCTTCTGGATATAATGATATGACTACCCTATTTATTGCATAACTCACTTTTTCCTTAAAAAGTAACTTGCATATTGAAAAAATATTTTTGAATAAACATGTTCATTGCAGCACTTTTATAATGGCAAAATTCTGGTCTCAATACTTAGAAAATGATTCAATACTTCAGAAATAGTTAAGTGAAGTATCATAGAGTGTTATATATTTTAAAAGCATTTTTTCAAAAATGATTTAATCACATAGGAAAGTAATTTTAGTGGTAAGATAATAGGAGATTTTAATTTTCTGACTTTTTGGAGATTTCTAGTTTAGTAAATATTCATTGCATTTTAAATTTCTGTATTTTTTTACAAAATGAATTATTTACATTTTTTCTTAGATCATTTCCTGGTTTAGGTGAGTCAGCTTGTCATCTTCAGAATATGAAGACGTCCTACAAAGCTTCCACTTTACCGATCACTGTTAGTTGAGAAATTATAGAAAACATCTTGCCAAATCAGTAAATATGTATACTGTTGTTTTAGTAAAAAATAGCAAAAGGATATTAAAACTCCTTTTAACTTTCTTTCTTCCTCGCTCTGTCACCAAGGCTGGAGTGCAGTGGCACGATCTTGGCTCAATGCAACCTCTGCCTCTGGGGTTCAAGTGATTCTTTTGCCTCAGCCTCCTGAGTAGCTGGGATTACAGGCATGTGCAACCACGCCTGGCTAATTTTTGTATTTTTAGTAGAGATGGGGTTTTGCTATGTCGGTCAGGCTGGTCTCTAACTGCTGACCTCATGATCTGCCTGCCTCAGCCTCCCAGAATGCT